>BLKR01005352.1:0-82805 GCA_011170035.1 Teleogryllus occipitalis
ATGGTTATTAAACATTGACTGTTTAACTTACCTTGCATCCTGCAAACACAACATTGGCGACGAGGATATAAGAACAAGACGCGTGAAGAACAATGGAGCAAATAACGCAAGTGATCGCGATGTTGCAAACACAACATCAAGAACAGATGAGAATGTTAATGAAACAATTGGAGATGCAGAAACCACAACAAGTCCAGCAGATTCCGGTATTTCCACCATATAATAAAGATCATGAGGACTGGACAGTTTATATAGAACGTTTTGAGCAGCACTTGGAAGCACATCTAGTGACAAATGAAGCACAGCAGCGTGCACATTTTTTGGCGTCTGTGGGGGAAGAAACCTTCATTACGATAAAGAAAATATGCTCAGAAGAAGATCCAAGAAAATTAACATTCAGTCAACTGAAACTAAAACTGGCCGATCATTTTGAAGAGAGAATACATGTAGTGACCTCAAGATATAAGTTTTTTCAAACGAAACTAAAACCAGGTCAATCACATGCGGAATGGATGGTAGAGCTGAAAGGTTTAGCGAAATCATGCAAATTTAAGTGCGATAAAAGTAACTGTGGAGAGTCATATGCAAATAATATGATTAGAGATATGGTTATATTACATACCCCGATAAATCAAGTGCGTATAGATGCAATACGGAAAGAAGAACCAACACTGGAAGAAGTGATGAAGATTGCTACAACACACGAAATGTCTGAAAATCTAGTAAAGCAGATGAAGACAACTGAAGAAGTGAGCAAAGTCACAAAGGAGAAAGAACGAACAGAAGAAAAAGTAAAATCATGCCCAGGTTGTGAAAGTAACCATAAACGAAGTCAGTGTTGGTTTAAAGAGGCAAAATGTAGATTCTGCAAAAAGATCGGACACATACAAAGTGTTTGTTTAAAGAAGAAACAAATGGCGGGCAGAAAACAGGAAAACCCAAAAGAAAACCCAAAGAGTGTGAAACGTAGCACCAAGCAGTCAGAAGAAATGGAGGTAGACCAAATACAGACGGTGAATATGATTTTGAATTCATCACAACGAAGAAAGATAAGAGTGCAATTGGAAATGTTAGGAAAAAATATGGAGTTCCAGATCGATACAGGGGCTACAGCAAATCTAATAAATCTAACAACATATCAAAAGTTAGGTGCACCGAGATGTTCCAGCGGTAAAGCAAAGTTAAAATCATATCAAGGAATAAACATCCCAGTAAAAGGTGAAGTAGAAGTGACTGCAAGATATAAAGGAATACAACGGAAGTTACGTTTTATCATAGTGAACCGATATGATGTACAGAATATATTGGGAATGGAAGGCATAGACTCTCTTGGTTTCACGGTAGAAGATAATGTCATGTCAGTCGACAACACAAGTAAATGTGCAGAAATGAAGAAAATATGTGAAGAGATTTCCGAAGTGTTTTCAGAAGGCCTAGGTCATTGCACAACATATAAAGCTCACATAACGATGAAAGAAAATTGTCAACCAAAATTTTGTAAAGCAAGACCGGTGCCATTGAATTTGCAAGAGCAAGTAAAACAAGAATTGCAACGATGGGTACAAGAAGGAGTGCTCAAACCAGTTAATAATGCAGAGTAGGCCACTCCAGTGGTAGATTTTAAAGTTACATTAAATCCACAAATGTTAATAGACCACTATCCTATGCCAAAACCAGAAGAAATATTTACGAAACTACAAGGTGAATGTTTCACGAAAATAGATTTATCGGAAGCTTATCTGCAGTTAGAGTTGGATGAAGAATCGAAGAAAATGATGGTAATTAATACAAATGATGGTTTGTATCAGTTTCAAAGGCTTCCGTATGGCATCGCCAGCTCGCCCGCGATATTTCAAAGGTTTCTGCAACAAATTACGGAGAAAGTACCAAATTGCGCTAACTTCTTGGATGATATTATTGTTACAGGCAAAACGGAAGAAAAACATAAGCAGAATTTGAAGATGCTGTTACAATTGTTAAAAGACAATGGACTCAAATGTAATTGGGAGAAATGTGAATTGTTTAAGACTTCTATAAACTATTTAGGCCACGTAGTGGACAAGCATGGAATTCGACCAACAAAGGAAAATATTGAAGCAATTACAAGAATGCCAGCACCTCAAGATGTGAAACAACTCAGCTCATTCTTAGGTAAGGTTGCTTATTATTCCAAATTCATTAAGAATAGAGCAATGATCTCGGCACCACTAAACCAGTTACAGAGGAAGAATGTGAAGTTTATTTGGTCGACAAAGTGTGAAAATGCATTTCAGCATCTGAAACAAGAACTGATTAAAGCAACAAGATTGACGCACTACGCGCCAGGTCAACCGCTACTTCTCGCGACTGACGCGTCAGAAAATGGTATTGGCGCTGTGATATCAACGACTACACCAGAAGGCATTGAAGTACCAATTGCATTTGCATCGAAAACATTAAACGACGCACAGAGAAATTATGGACAAATTCAAAAAGAGGCATTAGCAATAATCTATGGGGTGAAGAAATTTCATCAATATCTGTATGGCGCGAAATTTACGCTCATTACAGATCATAAACCACTTACGTCATTGTTGAATCCAAGAAAAGGTATTTCAGAGAGAACGGAGAAGAAACTGAAACGATGGGCAATTTTCCTCTCTGATTATGATTTTGAGATTGTTTATAGGTCAACTTCACAGCACGGCAACGCAGACGCGCTGTCGAGGCTGCCGGCGGGGCCAGACGAGTCATTCGACAAATCAGAAGAAGCCTGCGCGTACATAGACTTTGAGGATGGCGACGCCCTGTTACGATTGCCGCTGGACGCAAAAAGGGTAGCGCAGGTAACACGGGAAGACCGCCTGTTAAAACAAGTAAGTGGTTATTTGAGTAAAGGTTGGCCAACAAGGAAACTAAATCATAGTTCAGCAGACTTAAATCAATTTTGTTAAAGAAAAACGAGTTATCAATGCAAGATGGGGTGTTAATATATAATTGTGAAGATAACGTAAGAGCTGTAATTCCAAAGAAGCTGCAAGCAGAAGTGTTAAAGTTATTGCATGTTGGACATTGGGGCATTACCAGGACAAAAACGGTTGCTAGAAGATATGTGTATTGGCCGGGGATGTCAAAAGATATAGAAAATTTGATACGTAATTGTAATATATGCAGACAGAACCAGGCAAGTCCGCCGAAGCACTTTTCGAGCTGGCCGAAAGCTGAAAACCATGGGAGCGAGTACATATTGATTATGCGGGGCCGTTCTATGGGTCAATGTGGTTAGTAGTGACAGATGCCTTTTCACAGTATCCATATGTGTGTGAGACGCGTACCGCAACAACAGAAGCAACAATTCAAATGTTAACGAAAGTGTTTGTAATAGAAGGCTTACCGCAATTGTTGATATCGGATAATGGCGCACAATTCACATCACATTTATTTGAGAAATTTTGTATAGAAAATGGCATTCAACACCTTAGGACAGCTCCATTCCACCCACAGTCAAACGGGGGAGCAGAGAGATTTGTACGCACATTCAAAAGTACCATGATTAAGGCAATGGCAGAAGGAGTTGGTAAAGATAAAGCACTACAACAACTATTAGTAACGTACAGAGCGACTCCAGTAGGTAACGAAGAGAAAAGTCCAGCGGAACGACTTCATGGGAGGCAGCCGAGGACATTATTGGCACTATTAGTACCCGTCAAACGCCCGAAGCAAGTAGTGAATACAACATTCAAAGTCAAAGATAAAGTCTATATTCGGTCGTTTAAATCCTATCCAAAGTGGATTCCAGCAGTGATCCACGAGACTATAGGGCATAGAATGTATCTGGTACAGTCAGAAAGCGGTATCATGAGAAGACACGAGAACCAGATTACAAAAAGGTGGAACATGCATAGAATAGACGACAACCAACAGAAGAGTAATGTTCATTGTAATTTTCAGCCGGCTATAATGCGGATGGCGGAACCAGCCATCACACACGAGCCAGCGGCTCGGCCGGCAACACCATCGGACGACACATCCCGAGGAGGGGTGCGACCAGAGGCGGAGTCATTCGCCGAACCCAGCAGCCGAGACGCGTCACCAGGTCCAGCCCTGCTGCGGAGGTCACGTCGTCATCGTGGGCACCCATATGCCCACAATAAAACGGGGAGGAATGTGGTATCCCCCCAATCAGAAGACGAAACGGAGTTACGCTCCGCCGCGCCGCTAGTGGAGGGGCACAGCCCCTCCCCTCCCCCTTCACCGGGCGGTGGGGTATAAAGGCATGGTCGGGAGCAGGGCGCTCCCGTTCAGTTACCGCTTCGCGTAGCTACCACCGCCGCACTCGCTACACGCCCTACCGCGGCGTAACCTGCTGCGCGCTATAAGAGGACTCCAGTCTGCTGCCGCCGACGCTTGCTACCGTCACCAGCCGTGACGTATCCGCCGGGCGATCAGCACAGACCTCGGGGGCTACTGCCGCCCTCGCTACACGCCTGGTCAAGGCGCCATCTGTGGCGCGCTACAAAGTGACTGCAGACTACCGCCGGCACTTGCTACCGTCACTAGCCGTGACGTATCAGCCAGGCGATCAACGCCGACCTCGGTGGCCACTGCCGCCCCTCGCTACACTCCCGACCGCGGCGTAACCCGCCGCGCGCTACTAGGAGGCTCGAGGCGACTGCGGCCAGCTATCACGTTACGACGCTTATCGCCACTGCGGGCGATAAGGCTCGGCGAGGCAAGAAGGCCGTTAAGAATTATTGTACAGTATTTGTTACGTTGTTCTGTGTATTGGTTATTGGTGAAAGTAAATGGTTATTAAACATTGACTGTTTAACTTACCTTGCATCCTGCAAACACAACACTGACAGTACATGATATTATAATTTAAAAAATCAAGCTAAATGCAAATCAATTATTTTTCTTCTTGCATTTCTCATTGTGATCTGTAATGGTACTTCTCATTCGAGATTTACAAATTTTCAAAGAAAAACTACAATCACGTTTGTTCGTTGATCGAAACATACGTAACATTTGAGGAGCATTCCATTGCAGTTTCTGAAAACGTTTTTGAGTGACGTTTGACGTTCTCATAAAATTCTTTTCAACCAAACATCTCCAAAAATTACTTCTTACAATCCGCTAATAAATGGTAAAATAAATTGGAAGTAATTTCAGAAGCAAATAATGCAACTGGATAATTATCCTAAAATCCTAAATACAACAAATGATATTGATCAATATGTAGAAACCTTCTAAAACAAAACAAAAAATGCAATAAAATCGTCAACCATTAGATAAAGTAATAGAACAAAATAAAAATAATTCCTATACCAACCGACATAACAAATCTCATTTCCTATAAACATAAAATACGCAGACAGTGGCAATCAGCCGAAGTTCCTCGATTAACACTATATTAAATTCTCTAAAAAAAAGTAAAAATGAAACTAGAACAATATAGATTTTCCAAATTCAATAAATATACTTCGCAACTTAAACCAAATTCTTCATCGCTTTGGACAGCAATAAAAATAATAATCAATGAAAACACACAAAATCTACTACTTACATCAAACAACATAGCAGCCACTACTGATATTGAGAAAGCTGACTCCTAATTAAACATTTTAAAGACACCTTCACAAATAATACAGTTGGTAATGCCACATTTATAAACAAAATTAATTCAGAGCTTTCGCAACTTTATTACACAGTTCCAGAAATAATTAAATTCATTTCTCCAAAAGCAAAACAATTCCTAATCAAAAACCCTAGAAACAAAAATTCCACAGGTATTGACAAAACCCAAATATAATCATTAAAAACCTTCCAAAACAAGCAATGTGTTCTTGAACAGCAATATACAATTCTTGCCGCGGATTGAATTATTTCCTACAATCCTGGAGAATTGCACTAATAATACTCATTGCAAAAACAAGTAGAGATCATTCTAAAGCAAAGAATTATCAGTCAATAAGTTTACTTTCGAGATTCAGGAGGCCTTGTATGAATGGTGACACATTATCAAATATTCTCCTGAACTTTTATATTTAAAGAGACTTATCTTACTCGGGTGTGTTAATATATCATTGATTCGGACTATTAATTGATAACAAACAAACAAATCAATTAACATCAGTGCCTCGATCCTCTGCAAGGAGGATATGTCCTTTCAAACAACCAGTTCACAGAATGTTGCTAGTATTGCTTCCATTGGCACACTTCAAGATAATACTTGTATACAACAGAATGCCGAAATTCAAGGTTCGTTAATGGTTACAGAAGATATTGTTCAACACCAGAATAACCAACATATACAATCTGCAAATGATATTTCAACAATTCCTGGCGTATATTATCAAAACAACTATGGACTTCACAGAACATCAGCAACATTTGATTCTTCATTGCCTATGCCTCAAGACCAAACAATTAATTTATCTAATTCATCAACTCATGTACTTCAACAAGGTGAATTTACAGAATTATTTCCAGTTAACTCGATCCCTCACAATCTCCCACCAGGAACTACTTCGTTAAATTGTCAAGCTAATATTCCTATACCATCATCAACACCTCAATCCAAAAGTGAGTCAAAAACACGGAAAAGAGAAGGTTCTTCATTACTACAACAACCAGGTAAAAGATCTACAACTTTTAATTTCAACACGACTACAACGGGAATTCCACTTCAAAATAAATATGGACTATTAGCAGATCTACAGGACACTAATGAAGAACGTCCAATAGTTTCAATTCCCCCTATAATTGTTTCAAATGTTTACAACTTTAGTAATTTTCTTAAAGATATAAAAAGTAATGTTGAAAATGATTTCACAACAAAAACTATTAAAAATAATGTCAAAATTAACTTTCAATCAATTGAAGATTTTAGAAAATATAAATCATTTTGTGATACAAACAATATTCAATATTACTCTTATCGTGACCCTACTATTAAAACAATCTCCGTTTTATTAAAAAATATACCTATTACTTACTCAAATGAAAGTATTTTCAATGAATTATTGAAACTTAACTATCCAGTGCAAAAGGTATACAGATTATTTAACAAACAACGTGAACCTATAGAAATTTGCTCAATAGAACTTACTAAAAGTCCAGAAGCTTCTAAAATCTTCAAATTAGATAAAATTTTTCATAGTGTCATAAAAGTTCAAGCAAAATTATCAAATAACCAACCAATTCAATGTAAGAGATGCCAAAAATTCAACCATACACAAGCCAATTGTAGATTAATCCCACGTTGTGTAAGGTGTACTGAAAACCACCATTATTCGAACTGTTCTCTTCCAAAATCAACCCCTCCTATTTGTTGTAATTGCCTCGGAAATCACACTGCTAATTACAAAGGTTGTCCAGTATATAAAGATTTACTGAAACCAAATCAAACTAATAATTCAAATTCACATATGTTAATAAATCAAAATTTGAATTTTATTCCTCCAAATTTAAATGCACAAAATTTTCCAGACTTACCGCAAACTCAAATCTTTCAACGTAACAATCCTATTCAAAAAATTCCTTCAAATTCAAATACTCCTACACCTCCAATTTATAATCACAAATCACACAAGTTCTCTTACTCTGATATATTAAAACAAAACCCTTCTACTTCAAATTACACAGCTTTAATTTCCAGCATAATTCAACAAATTATTTCTACACTTATTCCACAGATTCAAACATTATTACAAAATCTCCTACTCCCACTTTTAAATGGCCATTAGTAACAATAGAAATCTAAATATAACACTACTTAACTGGAACTCTAATGGACTAAAACGACAACAAAATATTTTTAATCACTTTCTATCATACCATAATATTGACATAGCATGTATTTCTGAGACTCATCTAACACCTAAAGAAAAGATGTATTTAAAAGGTTATAAAATTTATAGAAATGATAGAATCTCTGATCACGCTTCTGGGGGAGTAGCAATAATAATTAAAAATTCTATATTTCATCAACAAACATATTTTCCTACATCTGACATTTTAGAGTGTATTGCAGTAGAAATTAAAATAAATAATACCATTTACTCTTTATATTCCATTTATAAACCACCAAATAAACCATTTCCTACTCAAATTTACAACATCATTTTACAATCTTCTAATCCAATTATTCTCATGGGAGACTTCAACAGCAAAAACACTTCTTGGGGTTGCAACTCAACAAATCCTCAGGGTATTCGTCTACAACAATATATAATTCAAAATAATTTAGACATTCATGCTCCCTTTGAACCAACCTATTACTCTAATCACAACAATATAATACCAGATATTTTAGATATAATAATTACAAAAAACGTTAATTTACAATTCTTTCAATCTCCACTTCCTGAATTAGATTCTGACCATCTCCCTGTTAAAATATGTTTTAATTCTTCACTATTAAAAATTAATTATCCTCTTCATAACATGCGAATAAACTGGAATACATATCGATCATACATAGAATCAAATTTTAACTTCCCAAAAAACTTAGATAATACTCAAAAAATTGATGTAGAAATCGAAAAGTTTACTAAAATAATTCTAGATGCATATAAATATTCTAGTACATACATTAAACCGTACATACATACTCGATCTCTCCCTATAAATATCTTAAATCTTATAAAATCCAAACATAACCTAAGACGATTCTGGCAACAAACTCGTCGCCCTGACATTAAAAGAAAAATCAACAAGTTATCACGCATTATCAAATTACGTATAGACCAATATGAATTAGACAAATTTCAAAATTACATTGCACAAATACATCCTAATAGCAGACCACAATGGTCAACAATTAAAAAATTAACAAAATCTTATTCCCCTATACCAATATTAAATAACGGCTCTATATCTGCCTATACTGATTTTCAAAAATCAAATTTAATTGCAAATCACTTAGAAAAGTCTTTTACCCCTAACCCTATTATAGATCAAATATTTAATAACGAAGTTGAATCTTTCATCTCTTCTCCACTTTATTCAGTCCCTTCAAAAATAAAATTTATTTCTCCTGTAGAAGTTCAAAACATAACACGAAAATTGAATATTCACAAAACATCAGGCTATGATTCTATTACAAACAAAATGATAAAAGAACTTAATTTACAAATTTTATCGAAGCTAACAAATATATTCAATTCAATGCTTCGTATTTCTTATTTTCCACAATCATGGAAATTAGCCTACGTTATCCCCATATGTAAACCAGGCAAGGATCCTCATCTTCCCTTAAACTACAGACCTATTAGTCTCTTATCTTCATTATCAAAAATTTTTGAAAAACTATTACACTCTCGTCTTTTATCCTACATTAACTTAATACAAGCTATTCCAAATTACCAATTTGGTTTTCGTTCTCATTATTCGACTTCTCACCAATTACTACGTGTTTCTGAATTAATAGCTGAAAACTTTCATCAAAAGGAACATACAATTGGAATTTTCTTGGATATTGCCCAAGCATTTGACAAAGTTTGGCATTCAGGATTATTATATAAATTACATTCAATAGGAATTCCCATATATTTATTCAAAATAATAAAAAGCTATTTATATAATCGTAAGTTTTGTGTCAAAATTAACACCTCTTATTCAACTTCTCGTCGCATCTTTTCAGGGATTCCTCAAGGATCGACTCTCTCTCCTTTACTTTTTAATATATATATATATATATATATATATATATATATATATATATGTCAGATATTCCACACCTTCCTTTTACCACCATAGCGCTGTATGCAGATGACACTGCACTTTTTTCGTATCACAAAAAATTGCATAAAGCCCGAAACACTCTTCAAAATTCTTTAAATTTATATATTAAATGGACTCAACAATGGAGAATAATAATAAATCCATCTAAAACACAAACAAAAATTTTCACACTTTGCAGACCTACTAATCCCCCATGTCTCAAAATAAATAATATAACTATACCCTGGATAGAAAATCATATTCCAATTAAATATTTAGGACTCTATTTCGATCGTCGATTAACTTGGAAAACTCATATTCAAAATATTGCAAATAAAACTTACCAAAAAATATCAAAATTATACCCATTAACTAATAAATTTTCAAAATTACAAATAGATTGTGGTATATCAATATTCAAGGCAATAATAAGACCATCACTTACATATGCATGCCCAATTTGGTGTAATGCATCTGCGTCAAACATGAAGAAAATACAAACTATTCAAAATAAATTTTTACGGAGAATTCTAAAGGCTGAATGGTTCATCTCCAATAGACAAATCCACAAAGAATTACAAATAGAGCCAATTAAAACATTCATCACAAACCAATCCTCCAAATTCTTCAACTGTTTAAACGATTATCCTGTTCATCAACATTTCGATCTGGGAAAAAATTATCACGTTAAACGAATTCGATCCCGCTTCCCCAAAGATATTTTTCACCCCCCATAAATAATTGTCTACAATAACTACTACTCAATAAAACCTTCTCTTAAAACTCTAAATTTATTATAAAAATTAAGCAATATTTATTAAAATCAAAGTTTTATTCGTAATTACTTTTAAAATAAAATCATAATTATCTTAATTATGATATTAATTTCTGGCATCTCCAAAAAGGTTATGTATACATTTATTCATCATCCTGAAAAATTTGTAAAATTGAACAGGAAATAAATATATTTAAAATAAAAATAAATAAGTTTGTTATACCTTCAAAATTGAAAATATTTGAACACATCCTTGCAGAAAATCTTCTGAAATACTTGTTTTATCAGTTCTTAAATATATACATATTCCTTCAGTTATATTCCAATTTATTATGGAGCCCGGACTTGACCTCTCATTGGTGAACTTTGTGTCCCGGAATGCCATTAGAATGCTATTGTTCGAATGTTGGTAAACACAACTGATGAATTGACTGACTCAATAGAATATCTACAAGTGGACGTGTCTACTAAGAATATCCCAAGGTACATTTGCACCATATTTACCGACAAATTTTCCCTCTATCTCGACCTTTTTCTTTGGAATTGTATAATTGTTTTAACCTTTGCGTCGTGTTTTAGGCAGCAGATATAGGCAGCAGATTTAGGCAGCAATACCTTTTCACGCAGTTGAATAGCAGGTGAAGTAGAAACATGAATGTCATCTACTAATTACTAGCAAGATTTCTATAAAGTGAATGTGACTGATACTTTGTCCTTTCTACTAAAGTTCATTTCTAACCCAGTTAACATAAACATTACCCCCTTATCTTTGCTCTTATTTGTTTCGATTATGTAGTGCATGCATAATTCAGGTTGTCAAAAACAATAGAAAAGTAATCCCCCTCTTGTTCTGATAATTCTCATATAGATCCTACAAATCATCTCTCACTTTCCCGATAGTTTCCCCAATTCTCTTGGATTACTCTGAAAGTATCGCTTCACAGTGAATACACGTGCCCGCCGCATTGCGTTGATAATTCCTAAGCTAATGTCTGAACACCAGGACTGCCAGCTACATCCATATCGTTGGAAGCAAATTACCAGAATTAACCTGGATCCATGTCACTTGGGATAAACCAGGATTGATCGTGAAATGAATCAGGTTATGAAATGATAACCCATTTTGTGTTGATGGACTATTTCCGTTTATCATCCGTACGTTGCCGTTTTCGGTGTTCAGAGTAATTGTACTTTGCCGCTGAATAAAATATTTAGGAGGGTAACGCTCGTGCTTTTACTTTATCGGTTTCCACTTACTTCTAAATTATTTTAATGAATCTAATATTTTTATTGCGTTTTATATTTTTTCATTCTAACGGATTCATGTTTTTTTCAATTGTACTAATATTAATTACTTAATGTATATTCAAATTGTTTAAACTGTAAGCTAGAACAAGTTTTAATATTTGAATATGGAATAAAATTCCATCATCTTCAAAAATGGTCTAGAATTTAAATCGATAGCTGACATGAGATTTTATTCCGTTACAGTTTTATTCCGTTATATTGACTCCATCATTATTTTGTAAATACAAATTTATTAATTTTACAGAAAGATGTTTAGTATTGTTTAATAGTATCTCAGGCATAATTTGTGTCTCTCGCAGTGTTCTATGAGTCTGACATAAGGTACCAAAGCATGCCTTTTGAATGGAATAAAAAGAAAAACACAGAACCAAGTTCTCTTGAAATGGAGCAAAGTAGTAATATTTGTGAAGCAGGCGGTAAAGAAAACTTTTCCAAACAGGAAAGAGGAACACGCGAAATTCTAGAAGAGAAACAAAGAAAATAAACTGAAGATATAAAACGACCCCTTCAACCACGGCAACTTAACTCTAAATTCCCTTTACCCCCTCCCACTAATCGAAAATTCCATATTTTATGGGTCCAGCTCCACATAGCACTGGCAGAAAAATAATTCCGCTTGGCGAGCGCGGAGCAATGACGGTTAGCCCAAATGGTGCAAGTTGGGTCGTAAGCTCGGCATTTCACCTCGGGGGGCTGGTGGATCTGCGCGTGCGGTAAAGTAAGAAGAAGGGGAGAGGAGAAAGGACAAGAAGCGAGAAAAGATGAGTTTCCCCGCATCTGCGTGTCAAAGCAAGGGAAATGAAAAAGGAGGGTGTTCGAAAGGATGGAGAGTTAGTAGTTTTAGTTATTTTCAAAAATGGCTTATTTGTGAAATTATTAACATACTTTCATAATGCTTTCAGTAAACTTACAGTTTAAATAATAAGAAAAATGATGGTTTTTGTTAATTGATTGATGTTGAACTGCTACGTACAATAGTCCCTCTAGTGTAGTGCATTTTTATCCCGGTAAATGCCGGGATGAAAATTCCCGTTGGATGGTGATATCCGGAGCCGACCTACTCGTCGACTAGCGATGTTCCTCTCCAGGTATCACCTCCAGCGGGGCACCGTCGCAACCGAATGGTCTCCCAACATAGGTGGTAGCATCTATGTGTGTGTCTGTATACGGAGAGAGGAAAGAACAAGGTAGAGGAAAGGAAGATCGCATGCGGTCTGTTACGACCCTTTGTTAGTGTACTTCTCCGGTATTCGTCTGATATTGGTCGGAGAAATCACGAACAACTACCGATCAGAGCAACCGGCCGATAGATTTCTCCGCGAAACAATGATTGAAATCGACCTATCTAGTAGAAAACTCACCATGTTCGAGACTCCATCCGTACGTCCAATCGGCAAGAGTCGCCGCAGATTCAGTAGCGATGCTGGATCTGAGCTACACTCCACCGCTAACGGTTTGAGCTTATTAAGTGCAATCACGAAACAACACTACCGTTACACTTACAGAAAGACAACTATCGACATAGTTGTCTGTGCTGCGCCGGGTGGCAGAGACATTCACCAGCGTGCATGTGCGAAAGAGCCGTCAAGCTCCGTGCAATGATTTATAATTAAGGAGTGATTACTATGAGAAGGTACAGCTTTGACAGTTACTGTTTGGCCGCTGCTGGCAGGTTATATCAAAGCACTCATTTAGTTAGTGAGTTTGTTTACAGTTACTGATTGATTGATTACTGATTCAGGGCGCGTCAACTACTGGGACCATTAGTCCCGTACGTGTAGTGCATGTTTTTTCATCGGAAGGTGGTGGTAGTCTTCCCCTACTGGATGGCAAGATCCGGCGTCGACGTACCGTCGGCTAGTAGGGTTTCCCCCTAACCAGGAATCTCCCACCAGCGGGGCACCGCCGGTCTCCCGGAATATGTGGTAGTGTAGTGCATGTTAGTATAAGTGTCTGTGTTTAATGGGGGAGGATAGGGCAAGGAAGAGGAAAGAAAGATCTTGCGCGGTCCGTGGCCCGTTTGGTAGGGTACTGCTCAGTGCATCAACTGATGTCTTAGCAGCGCCTCTGACCGGGGGATCCTAGGTTCGAGTCCCTTCCTCTTCCTTGTTCTATTCCCTCCCCTTACCCTCACACACACACTAACATGCATTACACTATCACATATTTCGGGAGACCGGTCGCGAGTTTAGGGCTTGTCCCAGCTGGGGCGGTGCCCCGCTGGTGGGAGAGTCCAGATTACGGGGAAACCCGACTAGCCGACGGTAGGTCAGCGCCGGATCTCGCCATCCAGTGGCGGAAGATCTCCGCTATCTCCCGAGAAAAATCATGCACTACACTAACGGAACTAATGACCAAAGCAGTTGACGCGCCCGGAAACACGAAAAAATCAATCAATCAAAAAAAAGCCTGGGGAGCCGGAGGTGGTGATCGCGGAGGTGCAAGCAGCGGCAGCTGTGGCGGCGGCGTGGCGGAGGCAGTGGTGAAGGGGGAGGGGGTTGGGTGTGCGAGTCTCCAGCCGCGCAGACGTTCGGGCGCGCGGGCGAGCCTTCTTGCGCCGCCAACTTGCGAACAAGCGCGCGAGCGGGTGGCCGCGGGCGGGGGTGGTGCCGCCGCTGCGGTGAGGAAACTTCGGAAGAGGGGCGGCGGCGGCGGAGGGCCACGCATTTTTATTTCCAAGTGTGTTTTGCGGACCGGCTGTTGTCACGCGGTGCCGCCCTCGCGCCGCCGCCGCCGCCGCCGCCGCCGCCTCCGACGGAAGTTTGACGGACGGATGGACGCTGCGCTGCGCGTCACACTGGCCGGCCACTGGGGACGAAGCGTGGAGGACCTGGAGGAATGGAGAACTGGAGGCAATGGACGGTCTACCACCTCACACCTTTTACTTTACCAAGGGGGTTTCCTGAGCATAACCCGTGCCCGATGGAATACTTTTGATAATGACCCATTCACTCCCGCTTGTCTACTTGAATATCATCGCCATGCCGGGAGGTCCTAGGCTCGAGTCCTGACGGTGGCAGGATTTTCGGCACTAGCTTTTCAGCTAGATCAAATTCAGTCTCTGTCTGGAGGAGAATTCTAGCGGACGGCTGCTCTGATCAGTAGTTTTCCGTGGTTTCTCTGATGAACACCAGGCGAATGCCGGAGCAGTACCCTAACAAACGGGCCACGGACCGCGAACAATCTTTCCTTCCTCTTTCTAGTCCTATCCTCTCCCCTTACCCACACACACACACTTACACTAACATGCACTACACTACCACATATTCCGGGTGTGGAGCTTAGAGCATGTCCCGGCTGGGGCGGTGCCCCGTTGGTGGGAGAGTCCTGGTTAGGTGGAAACCCCACTAGCCGACGGTAGGTCGGCGCCGGATCTCGCCATCCAGCAGGGGAAGATCACTGCAATCTCCCAAGGAAAACATACACTACACTTACTGGACTAATGACCAAAGCAGTTGACGCGCCCGGAACACGAAAAATCAATCAATCAATCGTCGCCAGGTATCTGGGTAGGCCAGTATGTGATGAACACATCTACCCCTAACCTGGGTAAGGTCGCCTTCCCAGATGGAGTTTGTCCAGCTTTTCAGATTAGTGCGAATTGCTCTGCGCCATTTACTGCGGCAGAACACAGAGCCTACCTCAAAAGTTATTGGAATCGGGCACTACCGCAACAAAGGCTAGGAGCTCAACTGGGGGGTCACCCGGGCTTTTAAACCCGTCAAATACGGAGTCAGCAACCCCTCTCCACACTGCAGTCCATTTTGTACCAGTGATTGGAGTACCAGTAGGAATCTGATATCTGGGCGGGACATTCCAATTCTCCTCCAGGAATTCATGTGGGATTACAATACGCGTCCACAGACTCAATGTCTCCGGAGGGGGCAGGAGGTGATTCACAGGAAGATGCATGAGCTAGGGTAGGTCAAAGTAGAACCAAAGAAATGTTTAGGCGTAAACATTCGACTGATTCTGCCGATTATTGCATTCCACTGCGTCATAAATTCGTCAAGTCATTACGTATTCATGCAGCCGAACGCAGTGTGTCCATTACTATTTCGCAAAACATTATTGTAAAAAATGCTTCCATTATGTTTGATTAAGTCATGCAGACAGACTTTTTAAATTTTGCAGTGAGTAATTTAAAGTTGCATTTTTTTTCTTCTTTTCTCCTTCGTTTACTTTCAATTTTTTCAGTAGTCTGAAACATTTAAAAAATGAGATATATTTAGTGGTTTAGTCGATGATTTATTAGCCTCTTTTGACTTCATGATAAAAATATTTGTATTCTTAATTATTGCTTTAAACAGCTTCTAATAACCAGCGCATCAATTTGACCCAGCGTTCCCACTGACGTCAGAATTTTTCATGTTCCCACGGGCTGGGTTCAAATATTCCGACTGTATGGTCCGCCCGTAATGAACCTATATCAACTTAGTGTACACTATGCTTTAATTAGTTATTGCTTACGTGTAATTGCGTAGAAGCTTAACCCCCGTACTCTCAGAATTTAATGGCTTAAATTCATAATTACGAGTTTAAAAGTTTAAAAATAAAGTTAATTTATTTTAATATATGTTTATATTGTGTTATAAATATATATATATATATATATATATATATATATATATATATATATATATATATATATATATACTTTCTCGCCTTACGAATTCTTCGTAAGAAGAGAAAGTTATGTAATCGTACGTCAACGATGAATTGTTTTTGTAACTCCTGACAAAAGTAAATTCAAATAGCGTTAAAGATAGCGAATTAAACCGTGTTGGATAGGAAAGATATTAATTTAATATCTTATTTGAAAAATTCGTAAATAAATAGAAATCAATAAAAAGTACTTTTAAATGCAGCATAAACGCAAAATGCTAAGGTAGTTCTATAGGAAAGCATGAAGTCAACTGCTTACCACTATTATAGCCCCTTCCATTTAAGGAAAATCCTGTGTCACTGATAACTGAAGTAATATCGTTTTTTGCCGTGATTATTATTTATGAACCAATATTTAACACAACAATTCATTAAATTTAGTCAAGATTCTTATTTTGCAATAAATTGTTATAAAACAAAGTTGAAATTTATAAATTTCTTCCTGTACTTCCCTAATTACATTTTTGTATTAACTTACTTCTATTCACCTCTGATCTGACTGACGCTACCCGTTCACAATCATTTAACTGTATTTATTACAATATCATGAATCAAATTCGTAATATAACACGAAAAATTCAAAAATATTTGTAAGTGTGTTCTTTATATATTAAAAATCAAAAATATCTTGGGTGTGTTCTTTTATGTTTGCAAATGTTAAATATCAAAATACCAGCTTGTTCTTGTAAAAGTTTTGCCTCTTTGCTTTACGGCTCCAAAAGCACCGGCAGCAAGTTGTGTTCTGCTTCCAAACTGCTGCCGCGGGTACGTACGATGCCTTTCACTTTAACCATCAAAGTTGCCTTTGTATTCATCACATCCACCTCCCAGGGCGTAATAAACCCCCTGGAGTGAAATTCTTAAATAATAATGTGACTCCTTGCGTGTGAAAAATTATAAATAAGAGCGTTCGAATCAACGCCTTAATACAAAGGTTCATTTTGCAGAGCTAGCAAGGGAGAACGATGTTTTGGGGGTCAGTTATATCACAAAGCATCGTTAGAACTATTATTACCATCTCTATGTATTAAAAATATCAGTACAGAAAATTTAAAAACCAGAGCAAAAAATATTCTAAAAGGGGAAAAGGCTGAAGATTATTTATTTATTTATTTAACGTCAAAAAACGGTTAAAACTGCGTATGACGTGCCATGGGGAAAAGTGAATTGTGTGCACATTTTCAAAATTCTGTGATCCCTACACTAAGTCATATACTACTTGAATTTTGAATTTAAAAAAAAGCTCCCATGTAATAAAATCCATTTTCAAGGATAAATAAGCAATAAATTTTGGGCTCTTATCCATGTTGTCCTTCGTAATAATACTAAATAAAATACCGGCGTTGAGCTGAATGTCTACAGTTTGGGCTTCTTGAGTTCGACACAAAGTATTACGATTTACCAGTACATTAATAACATACTTACGTAAAGTTAGTATTTAAACTTAAATGGAAGTAAGTTCAAATTGAAAAGGTAAAAAGTAATGGACTTGCCTGCGTTTGGTCCTTACGTAAAAGACGCACAATTATAAAAACCTAAGAGTCAACCTTCATTGCGTTTCACACAGATGAATCAAATACAATATGTAGTAAATTTTAGTGCCGAATGAGAAGAAAACAGACATAAAACCATAATAAAAGCGTCATACAATCCGTCATACGTTATGTTGACGGCAATAGGAAACATCATCATCTTCATCATCATCATCAATCCCAGGTTATCACGTGGAAATCATATATTATCAGTGAGAAATTTACAGCATACGATTGAGAGTTAACGAATATTAAACCCTACGTTGTTCAACAAAATGATGTTATTAATTATTGATTTCGTTTTTTGAAGTTAGTCTGATACAAACGTTAACCCATTTCCTGAGGAAATTTCGTGTTATTTTCACAAAATCTCTCTTAGTTTTTACTCATTTTATTGAGTAACGGATTTAACCCGAACCTGTAATTAAAACTTGCTTCTTTCCAGTATTGCTTTCCGATATTTGTGGCCTCACAAACTCTAAACCTTTCCAGATAGACCATTATGTTATAAAACATTTCACCCAAGTAAAATACGGAATAAAACATTGACTTAGGGATTTTCTCTGTAGAAAAACCTGGCGTTTAGTCGGCAATGTTTGTGAAAATGGAAGGATTCGAAAGGAAAACTGAATATATGAGTTCTAATTTAATGTGTCCGGGGTAGGTAACTACCCTAAAACCTCCTTATTTTTAGTAGAATTTCCTTAGATGAAAAATACACATAATAAACTATTAAAATGTGAACAAAATTGGCATTTATTTAATAACAGTATTTTTTTGTAATTCTATGATGCAGTTTTCTGAAAAAGAAGAATGATGTCTTGAATATATCTTAGCTTTCGAATAGTACCCTATTTCCCCTAAGAACAGATAGCGAGAAGAGAATCGGCACTTAAACAGAAAATTATGAGATGTAGAATATGAAGACTTTTCTATTTTTTTTGCTAAATGAATTTGTAATAAAAATATAATATGTTTTTGCACAAATTGTAATGGTTTATAACATTAATAAACAGACACTAAAATATTTTGTTGTATATTTATTTCGTGACGTTTCGACCTTAAATTAGAATTAAAACTGTTTATTAAGGACAGAAAACCAATACAATTAATTAAACAAGATAACAGACGTTCATATATTCCTTAAACGTTTTGCACAAATGTTTAACATTAATTTCGAACTTAAGATGCCGGGAGATCGATCTCCAACCGCCCCTCTCAAAAAAAATCTCAAGACTTACGGATGCAATTCTACCTCGAATGGGATCCCGAGTTCTAATTTAATGTGTCTGAGGTAAGTAATTACCCTAAAACCTCCTTATTTTTAGTAAAATTTCCTTAGATGAAAAATACACATAATAAACTATTGTTTAACTGAAACTTCCGTTTATTCTGTTGTGCAATATCTTTTCTTAATGTTTCGCGTCGTCACATGAACCAAAACACAAACTCGTTAATATTAACTAACTAATATTTTGTGTTTTATCTCAATATTGCATTTTAAATATTCACACGTTTTGCACTTTTTATTTTCTTAATTTCTTATTTACACTTATACGGGTCCAAGTAATTGACTTTCAATAAAATATTTAGATTTTCTGTGTATATACTCTCCTTACTATATAAATACAATAACTAAATAATATGTATTGGTTTGTGCCACCATTATATTGTAAATAATATTCACACGTATTACACTCATACTCATAATTTTCTTAATTACCTATTTACACTCATACGGGTTCAAGTATTTGACCTTCTAGAAAATAAATAAATGATCAGTTTAAATACTCTCCTTAGAATATACTTGTTCAGATTGTTCACTTTATTTTCCGCGTACTTGGATGATGATCTGGCTAGCTCGTATAGTCTCGCGTTTCTTGATGTCCATGTTTCTTCCAGCTTCACTAACCTCAGATATCACACAAATTCTGGTGCGAGTTACGAGAGACGGAGGTTCTGTACCAACTCGTGAAAGGAAAAGAAGCGGGTGAGACCGTTGTCTCCCACTGCCGGAGTCAATAGCCACTTGACTGTCCGGTGGACGTCACGTCCTAAGCACACATGCCAAAGTTTCGCTCGCCGTTCTGCGACCTTCCTCAGGGCGAAATGCATTTTGACAGGCGTTTTGCCCTGAGGAAGGTCGCAGAATGGCAACCGAAACGTCGGAACCTGTTCCTAGGACACGGCGTCTCCCGGACAGCCAAATAGCTGCCAGAAGACTGGTGGTTTCTTTGAGTAGATATTTATTATTTACGTACTTGTCCGCGACAGGTTGGTCTTTGATGAGAGAGATGGCGTATCGATCGGGCGTCATCGGCAGGCAACGGCAGAAGGCGCAAGACTAAAAAACGCGAACTTCTTTTTTCTTTCCCCTCTCCAGTAACCTTGGAGATGCGAGAGTTTACTGATGTTCTGGAGTATATATCTGCAGTCGTTTTTGCTTATACAGAATGAGATCAGCGCCTATCTTAAGCAGACTATATTATAATTCACTAACACTAATTGAATAAAGCCTCGTTGTCCCTACTTTAGTGGCGCGTTAGTTAAACAGTTAATAGGTTGAGAAAAGTTACAATGCGAACACCTCAAGCGCCTGATTGACCATTGAGCGACTGGTTTACTTCGCTAGGGTAGCCGGCGACTGATTGACCAAAGAGATCGCCTGTTCTCCTGCTATGTGTCATATTTCATGCCGAGCCACATCGCCTCGTGACAATTCGTTCTGATATTCCCTAATGTTTCTAAAATTTTCAATTTATAATACTTTCAATGAGACAATTCGTTCTGATATTCCCTAATGTTTCAAAAATTATCAATTTATAATACTTTCAATGAATACTTTTTAAATATATGCTAGCGTCCGCTAATTTCAACTATAAATCATTACCCTCATATTATGAACTTTGACTACTTTTAAAACTGCAAAGGTACGCGTCGCTGAATGGCCGACCGTGAACTACTATGAGTTTGTCATCTTCCCCGGTGGTTTCGCCCTTTCTTCCTCTCTACATTTATCAAATTCTTTGTCGTGTTTCTCCGCAAATCTTTTTCATTACTCATCAACGTTTCAAACAGTTCTCATCAATCTCTATTCTGCCAACGTTTTTTCGAGATGTTATCGTTCTTTCTAGAAATTTTTGCCACTAAAAGCTTATAATATAATTTCATTTTCCGGTCTATACCGTGTAAAATGTCTGAGATAATGATGTAGCGTATGTGATTTAAGATGCTTGATGTGTAATCATATTATAGTCCTCTTAACTAGTATATAGAAAATCGTGAATAAAACAAACCGTCATGGCTAATCCGTTGGTTACAACGCAACACTCGAAAAGCAATCAGACTGAGAACGTATTGAATTCCGTCAGTCAAGGAGTAACGAACTCAATTACACACCTGTGCGAACAAGTGGAAAGTTGCTTCAAGAGACTGTGACTCGCACATAAAACGAACCGTCGAATTCAAGCGTGGAGGGTGGGGGTGGGGGGAGGGGGTGGATGACGAAGCATTTCCCGATATTTCGCCCGACCCGCGCGTCCCATCAGCGCTCACCACTTGCCACTCGCCGCTCACCGCTCACCGCTCGCCCGGGCCCGCGGGCGCTCAAGATCCCATTGAGAGTTGCGCGCAAGTTGGCTCCCCGGCGCGCCGTCTGCAACACAATTTCACTTCTCTGTTCGAACATTAAGCCGCGCTGCCAACCATCACGAAATTACTCGGGAGCTGTACCCCGCGCCCCCGTCCCCCGGCCACGCCGTCACACCCGACGCCACTTCCGCCTCTGATTCCTCCACCTCCACCTCCCCGGCAGGCCCCTTACCTCGCTCTCTGACTCCGCTTCCACCGCCGTGGATTCCTTCGCCTCCGCTGGTTTCATCTCTCCCGGCGTACCCCTTTCCTATGTTTCCGACTCCGCTTCCTCGCTTTTGATTCCTCTACCATCACTCCTTCCATCTCCCCAATGTAGCCCTTACCTTTGTTTGCGACTCCGCTTCCCCGCTTTTGGTTCCTCTACCACCACACCTTCCATCTCCCCAACGTAGTGCTTATATTTGTTTCCGACTCCGCTTCCTAGCTTTTGATTCCTCTACCACCACTCCTACCATCTCCCACACGTAGTCCTTACCTTTGCTTCTGACTCCGCTTCCTCACCTTCGATTCCTTCACCTTCACTACCTCCATCTCCCCTGCGTATCCGTAATCTCTACTCCAGACTCCATTTCCGCTACGTGCACCCTACCTCACCTCAACTCCTCCCGCCTTTTGTTCCTCCGCCATCATCTACGCCCCGTTCACTTCATCTTTTCCGCCTACGCCTTCCCTGCTATCTCCACTTTAACTCTATCTGATGCCCCTTCGCCGGCACTTCACCACAATTTCCATCTCCACTTCCCTTTCGGTCTACTCCAGTTCTACTTCCATATCTTTCCCGTCTACCTTGTCTACCATCGCCTCCGTCTCAGATGACTCTCATTATGCCCATCATTGTGCGGGAACCTCCCCCTCGCAATATCCACCTCTACCTCTTTTTCGAAATACACCGCTTCCACTATGTGGTCTTCCACATCTGTGTTGGGTACCGCCGTCTTCACCTTTCTCTATATCAATCTATCCTGACAACAGCATTTCTAACAGTCCCTCATTACGCCATTGCCTCGACCATTAACCTCACTTCCACATTGACAACAACTAACTGACACAACTAACTGACAACTTCCACATTGACAACAACTAACTTCTGTTGTTGGTCGTCATTCTGTTGTTGGTCGTCGTAGCGGTTGGACGTGCTTTAGCGGAGCTCCGGGTGAGACAATGGGTTGCTACCTGCAGGAGTATCGGGCGCGCATCGGGGCGTGGGCCGCACGCTTTTCCTCGTGCGCAGCGCCGGCACCCTCGGCATCGTTTCGCGGGGACGGTGCAGCTGCTGGAGCAGCATCGTTGTGTGCGACCACGATAGCGGTGCTATTATTAATTGGAGGTGTCGAACCTAATCCGGGACCTGCAGTTGAAGCAAATGCAATCCGCATCTTGTGCAGTGGGTGCAACAGCAACTTGAAATCGGGGAAACAGTGCGAGTTGTGTGGACTGTGGTACCATGCGAGTTGTGGGAAAAACGGTGACATGGATAACGGAAAATGGTTTTGCAACAAGTGCAAAGAAAATAGAGTCAGACTACTGGAAGAGAAACTGGATGCTGCTCTTCTTCAAATCCGAGAGTTGCAGGAGTTAAACGCAGCTCTGGAGGCGAAACTCCGAGCTGTTCCAGTAGGAGATGCCGCGCAGCCAGTCGTAGAGGCTCCAACTTCGAGAAATCCCATTCTCGTAATTGGAGACTCGATAGTCAGGCACGTAGGTAATCACAACAAACATATGGATGTTGTGTGCCTCCCGGGAATTCGAACTGAGCAGCTGCGAAGGTATGTGGAGAACAGGGACCTCGGAACGCCAGATACCGTCATATTACATGTCGGTACTAACGACCTTAAGAGAAGAAATCTGGACTTCGTCATGGGGGATATGGGTGACCTTGTGATGAAAGTGCAAGAGAAGTTCCCAAGTGCTAAAATATATATTAGTGGGATTCTCAGGCGTCGCGGCATTCCGTGGAGACGGGTTGATGTAGTCAACCGCATGTACGAATGGGTGGCACAAACTAGAAAGGTGTTTTTTGTGGACCCAAATTCTTGGTTGCAGGACGGCGATTTCGGTCGTGACGGCTTGCATCTTAATCGCTCGGGATCCAAAAAGCTGGGTGGACTCTTCTCGCGCGTAGGAGGCCCGAAACTTTCCGCGACAAGCTCGTGAGACCGCATGGCGGTGGCGGCAAGGGATATCGAATCCCATGAAATTGTTTGTGTGGGAATGTCGGCGGCGGACTGCAGTGCGGCGAGTGACGACGGCGTAGCTGCGGCCTGCAGTGACGCGGTGACGGCGGCGAGGGACGGCGACGCGGTGACGGCGGCGTGGGACGGCGACGCAGCAGCGACGGACGGCGGCGCGGTGACGGCGGCGAGGGACGGCGACGCAGCGGCGACGGACGGCAACGCGGTGGCGGCGGCGAGGGACGGCGACGCAGCGGCGACGGACGGCAACGCGGTGGCGGCGGCGAGGCACGGCGACGCAGCGGCGACGAACGGCGTCGCGGCGACGGCAGCGTGGGACGGCGACGCAGAGGCGACGGACAGTGTCGCGGTGACGGCGGCGAGGGACGGCGGCGCGGGGGCAGCGACGACGAACGGCGACATAACGGCGGACAACGACGCGAGAACGGTGGCGAGAGACGGACTTTCGCTATGTAATCGCGCAGAAGGTGAGTCT
Source organism: Teleogryllus occipitalis (assembly GCA_011170035.1). NCBI lineage: Eukaryota > Metazoa > Arthropoda > Insecta > Orthoptera > Gryllidae > Teleogryllus > Teleogryllus occipitalis. Next base: position 24,307 of record BLKR01005352.1, read on the forward strand.
CTGGTCTTTCTGCAGGTTAATTGTAGGAGTATTTATAATAAAACTGTTCATTTCTGGAACACTGTAGAATCTTATAATGTAGATGTCGTGATAGGTACGGAATCATGGCTCAATTCGGAAATATTAAACGCTGAAATCTTCAGACAAAATTTCTCAACATTCAGACGTGATAGAATAGATCGCATTGGCGGGGGTGTTTTTATATGCGTAAAAGACAACTTTGAAGCAGTAGAGGCATGGATGGATGACAAATTTGAATTAATAGGTGTACACATTCGAGATAGATATTCAAAAAACCAATGGGAAATTATAGGTGCGTATAGGTCACAGAAAGATGGGCACGAACCGTTGCAAAGACTTGTAGAGCGAACCCGTGCAATCAGGAAAAGTGGGAAAAACGTCATTATCGGAGGAGACTTAAATTTACCGCACGCTACCTGGGAGGGGGATGTGGGAGCTGAAGGCGCCGCCCAACGCCTCGTTAACGAGTTGGTTTGGGACAACGGCTTAACGCAGGTAGTGACTAAACCGACACGCGATAATGCTTTACTGGACGTTTTCCTTATTCGACCGGTGGACAAACTTCTTTCCTGCGAAATAATTCCTGGAATTAGCGACCACAAAGGAGTCCTTCTAAAAATGTGCAGAGAGGGTAAGCGAAACGATCCCGTTAAAGAAAGAAAAATTTTTCAGTTTTATAGAACAGATGTTACAAACATGCAATTATATTTGAAAAGCAAATTTTCAACTTGGGCTTCTAGCGGATGTACAGTAGAACAGATATGGACAAACTTTAGGAACATAATTTTAGAATGCTTAGAAAAATTCGTGCCTACCAAGAAACTACGGTGCAATTCGGATCCGGTCTATTTCAACAAAGAAGTGAGGCGACTGAAAAGGAAGGTTAGGAAAGCGTATAGTAAACGTAATGTAAACAAGGAACAGAAAAATAATTTTCTACAATTATCTAAAGACTTACTAGAATTAAAGTTACATACCCAAGAAAATTACCTAAAATCAATTCTAAACGATCGATTGAACTGTTGGCAAAATTTCTTCAAGTATGTGAGACATAAGAAAGGGAACAAAGAAAATATTCCAGCGATCTGCGGAGCTGACGGTTCGTTAATTACAAATGACAGTGAAAAGGCGGCTTGTTTAAATAGGCATTACGCGTCGGTTTTCAAGCCGAAGGATCAGATTTCAGTAAATAAATCAACACCCGTTATAGAAACCTTTAGAGTCGATGCAGGAATTATTAGAAAAAGGATTGCAAAAATTAGGAGAAATAAATCTGTAGGTCCTGACGGAATACCAGGAGAAATATTGAAATTGGGAGGGGAAGCCATGATTCCTTACCTTGCTCGGTTAATGGACGTCACTGTAAATAATAATACGATTCCTCAAAATTGGAAAGAGGCAATTGTAGTGCCGATTCACAAGGGAGGAGACAAAAGGATTGTTAATAATTACAGGCCTATAAGTTTGACATCAGTTGTATGCAAGCAGATGGAACACATGATTGCGGAATATATTAGACGAGTCTGGAATAAAACCGACTGGCTTTTTCAAAATCAACACGGTTTTCGTCCTAGCTATTCGTGCGACAGCCAGACTATTTCTTTATGTCAGGACATAGCAGATTCATTAGACGAAGGGAGTAGGGTCGATGCAGTAATATTAGACTTTTCTAAAGCATTTGATCTGGTTCCACATGGCCTTTTAATTGAAAAACTGTCAAAAACTGGATTAGATCATCGAATAATCTTGTGGATAAAAGAATTTCTTACGGGCCGAACTCAAGCAGTCAGAATAGGTGACAAACACTCATCGAAAGCCGATGTAACCTCTGGGGTCCCCCAGGGGAGTGTGTTAGGGCCATTGCTATTCTTAGCGTTTATTAATGATATTGCAACAGGAATAAAATCGAAAGTTAGACTTTTCGCAGATGATTGCATAATATATAGGAGTATTGGCGCGTCTTCGGATGAAAATGTTTTACAGAACGATCTTAACTGTTTATGGAACTGGGCGTGCAGAAATAAGATGGAATTAAATCCGGAAAAGAGTAAATTCATTTGTTTTACCAAATCTCGTTCGAATGTACACTCGAATTACAAGTTAGGAACTAACGATATACCGCGTGTAAAAAACTGTAAGTACTTGGGTTTGGTCCTGCGTAGCGACTTGGGCTGGTCGGATCATATTAACAATACGGTCAAGAAATCATGGAGGGCGCTGCACTTTGTAATGCGCATTCTAAAAAACAGTAGTTTGAATGCCCGATCCTTGGCATATACTTCACTTGTTCGTCCTATTTTAGAGTACGGAGCGGCCTGCTGGGACCCGTACAGAAAAGGGCAAATCGAGGCGTTAGATAAAATTCAAAAACGGGCCGGGAAGTTTGTAAGTCATGGACGCGTTGATGGACGAGATGAATGGGAACCCTTATCTAAGAGACGGGAACGGGCGCGTTTATGCGTAATGTACAAGACATACAAAGGGGACTCAGCATGGGCAGACCTCAGTAAAAGATTACAGAAACCTGATTATAAAAGTAGAGGAGACCATCCCTGGAAAATACGATGTAGAAAGCAAAGAACTGATGTAGGCAAGTTCTCCTTTGTGAATCGTACTATAGTAGATTGGAACAAACTACCTGCAAAAGCACTAGAGACTCTTCCTTCTAATGTAGTGAAATTTAAAAATATACTTAATTCTATGTAGGTCATCATTAATAATACTGGGACTTTTATCATTATTATTATTATTATTATTATTATTATTATTATTATTATTATTATTATTATTATTATTAGTTTCATTATTATAATCGTTAGTATTATTAATAATATGGTCATGTCTCTTATACAGTGAAGTGAAGTGAAGTGTGGTGGGGGCACGGAAGGGGTGGGGAGTGTAGTGCAGCGCAGTGAAATGAAGTGAAGTGAAGTGAAGTGAAGTGAAGTGAAGTGTTAGAAAAGCTATAAGTCAACATATAGATAACTCAAAATTAATTATAACTAGGATATTAATCTCTAATTCTAATTGTAATTATATTTGTAAATATTCGTAATAGTTTTGTAATTGTCGTATATCTAGTTGTAATAATGTTTGCCACCGAGCATTAGCTCAAAGCGAACTTTAATAAATCTATCTATCTATCTATCTAACTCTGACTCCTCTTTATTGCTATCCCCCTCTGTAACGTCCGCATCCGTATGTTCTTTTTTGGCCTCTACCACGACCTCTATCGTTACCTCCGTCTCCACAACCTCCCATTTCTGCTTTCTCCATTTTCCCGTGATCCACTTGTTCGCTTGTTAAGCTTTATCTACGACTCCGGACATCTCTGTATCCATCACCGCAATCTCTGCCACCGTTATTTCACTGCCTCCAAACCTCCATCTCGCTTTTTCGTTTTCGTCCTAAGCCGCTTGTTCATTTTCCAGTACCTTCTGCCCAGCTATTTTCCTCCATTTTTACCTCGTCATTCTACCATATCGTTCTTCCATTCCATTCTTGCTTGTGCCAGCACCCTCACCTCCATTTCCGAACTCCATCTTTTTCACAACCGCCTTTGTCTCCAGTTCCTCATTATCATCACATCCTCTTTCGTTCTTTCGGCTCCATCCCCTTTGAACCACTCATTACTTCCGCTGTTACTGTTACTTCATTCCTTCACTTGTTTGCCCTACCACATCCCGCACCGCCCTTACTTTCACCCCTTTTCTATACATATGGGTTCATCACATCCACCTTCAACACATTCTCGTAGGCCTAAGCCAACTCCAACCCAATCCGCCATATCGCTGCCACATCATTGACGCCGCCACATCAGTTCTCCTGACATTAGTTCCCGGAAGGGTAGGAATGCCTCCCTTTCACGGAGCCCTGCCTGAGGATGCGCCTCCTTGACCTGGGCGTGGTCAAGTTGCCACCACTCCCATAGCCACCGTCACCGCTGCCCCTACATCTCTGCGCCGTTTCTGACCGGGAGGTCCTAGGTTCAAGTCCTGACGGCGGCAGGATTTTCGACACTAGCTTTTCAGCTAGGTCGAATTCATTGTTTGGAGGAGAATCATAGCGACCAGCTGCTCTGATCGGTAGTTTTCCGTGGTTTCTCCGATCAACACCAGGCGAAAGCCGGAGCAGTACCCTAACAAACGGGCCACGGACCGCGCGCGATCTTTCCTTCCTCTTCATTGTCCTATCCTCTCCCTTACACACACACACACACACACACTTACACTAACACGTACTACACTACCACATATTCCGGGAGACCGGCCGGGAGCTTAGAGCTTCCGCTGGTGGGAGAGTCTTGGTTAGGGGGAAATCGCACTAGCCGATGGTAGGTCGGCGCCGGATCGTGCCATCCAGCGGGGGAAGATCACCGCCATCTCAGTAAAAACATGCACTACACTCACGGGACTAATGGCCAAAGCAGTTGACGCGCCCGGAAACACGAAAAAATGAATCAATCCAAAGCTACGCCGTAATCGCACCCCACCCCCTTCGCCCCCCCTACACCAACCATCGCCACCACAGTCGCAAACTCCGGCTTCGAAACTGTCACCGAGGGTGTCTCCGGCACAGTCAGTGATGCTGCCGCCGCCTACACTCCGACCACCGCTATCACCGCCCCTACACCGCTACCGCTCTGGTTACCGGCCTCACAACTGTCACCAAAGCTGCCTCCGTCGTAGTCACCAATACTGCCACCGCTAATTGCCCCGCCGCCACCACCACCACCACCACTGTCACCTCCACCCCTGCCGCCATTACCGCCACCAACACCGCCACACGCACATCCAACCCCATTGCCATCCCCAACTCCACTGCCAACATCACAACCGCCCCCACCTTCTCCTCCGCTAACTTATCCGCCACAGTCCCCACCCTATACCTCACCTGTCCCTCCTTCACTAACCCCGACAGCCACCCGCCTCCACATTCACCACCGTCACCACAGTCACAACCTCGCTCTCCCTTCGTAGTCATCACCACTGCTTGCGAAGTCGCCGTCCCCCACCCCTCGCCCCGCGCGCTCCGTCCTGCGCTGAAGTCGACTCGTCTCTGGCCGCAGCATTGAAATGCGAGCGGATCCGTCTTGGAGTTGTGGCCGCGGCGGAGGTGACTTCTCAAGCGGCCTCTGCGCGCGCGGGGAAATGGGGTCGCGGGCGGGGCAGCCCTGCAGCCGAGGGTCAGTCACAGCCGCCTCACGATGCTTGCGAAGCAATGTCCAAGTTATTAGCACTGTTGTTATTATTATTATTATTATTATTATTATTATTATTATTATCATCCTACTTTTTCTCATCTCCTTTTGCTGGTAAAAATGCTCACCTTCCCCAGAGTTGTTTTGGGGACAGGTTCGGTCACAGAAGAAGAACTTCATCTTATATCTGGACTTACGATAGAAATTTTCTAACGATATGGGCTGTTTGCAACAAAACTGGGCGCTGTCCCTTGTTCAGAGCGTTTTTCGGTAGTTTAAGTTCTGTTAAAGTTTTTAGGAAGTTTTTACTGACTAGGCCTTCCGCCGATATCACGAGTGGGTATGTTTTGGTAGCATTTAATTTCCAAATAAATTATTATTATTATTATTATTATTATTATTTGTATTATTATTAATACTAGCGTCAACAATCATTATAATCGTTATAATAATCGTATCGTAATCGTGTAATTAATCGCATTATAATTGTTGTAATTAATATAATGTAATCCAAGAAGAGCTACAAATTTAGCTCAAGGAAGGTTTAAAGTAGATCAGTCGAGTAATCCTTCAATAACACATACTTTTTCACATTTATTTAACTTTTGCGATTTTCGAAAATTTAGAGATTTCAATTAAAATGAGATTCTGTGCCATTCTTCTAAGCGTCTTTCCTTCTATTCGTAGAAAAAATGAAGACAAAATTCGGATCGGGTTTTGAGAAATCTTTATTTTTATAATTTGCATTAACTTCGAGCAGAAATTACCCGAAAATTGGACATTTTTTCAAATTGTAGTTCATGATTTTTTAAAGATTTGATTTGTTAGAACAGATTTTGTCTTCGATAAAAATCACTATCTTCAGTACTGTACTTTTGTCATGTGAACTTTCGAAAATATAGAGAATGCGCCGAAAATTGGATCAGCGCCATTTTACCGTTATTTGGAATATACGAGGAGAAAATTAAAAGTAAAACACTGAAATAGTTCTTTATTTACCTCATACAAATTTACAAACTGTCTTTTAATATGTGTTAAACATTTTGCACCTACTAATAAGTAAAACATTAAAAATACTAAGTTGTACTTATACGAATAATTGAATAATGTCATTAATTCCTTTAATTTATATGTTTCAACATAAACGTTACTTCACAGTTGTTGACTTTCATATAGAACACTGTATTCGCCAAGAAAATAGAATTTTATATTGGAATGAAAACCTCGACATACTACATTATGATTGCAAATTCTACAACACAAATCAAAGAATCTGGAAATGCAATTTGCGTTATTCAAATCAGAATTTAAAAAAAATCAAGGCAACTTTTGGCCAAATTGACTTTTCAAGTGGGATTGACATTTCGCATTTCCCTTTGTGTTATCTCACATTCTCATCTGTAATTATGAAAACTAGGAATTCATTCTCTCATTGAAATCCAATCTCCAGTTAGAGAGGCGAGCCAATGCAAATTCTTTATCATTCTCCATGTCTGGTTTGTTTGGAATAAATGCCTCGAAGCTGAAAATGTTATGCCAAAGCAATCATTACAAATTGATACATACGAGCGTTCCGCGGAGTGATAGACAAGCGTTTGGGTCGGCGCTGGGTCCGTCAATCACTTCTCTTGATAGTGAAAGCTCGCCCTGTCAAGCGCAACGGGCGATGCGACGGTGCTGTCTTCGGACGATTGTCAACGTGGAACAATGCCATGACACCGGCCGCAACGATGCAATCTCGCTTCTCGATAGTGGACGTATCGGTACAGTTATTTTGAAATATTTCGTGATAAACAAATAGATAAGAAACTTTTACTCATTTAAACTATATCTAAACTTTAAATGGTAAAGACATTTTCTTGAGTTTAGGTAAAAAATAAACGTATTTAACTAAACTTAATAAACGTCTAAACTTGAATGAAAGGTTTCTTGATTAATGATAGAACGTGGAAACATAATTTTAACAGAAAAGTTGAGTTCATGAAGAAATAGTCTGTCGTTTTTATTTTAATCGATCTTATTCAAAATAATAAAATAATTATTGATAAAATGTCATGAGTGATAGAAACCACGAGTGAGGTACGGATGCATACATACATACATATGCGATCCAATTACATATGCGATCTATTCCCTTCCAGATATTTTATATTAACATTTTATTTATATTTAATATTAACATTTTTAATTACTTACAAAATATGCTTAATATCTTATCCTACTTTCCATATTTAGATAAAAATGGATAAGAAAAATAATTTGAGAAAGGAAAAGTGAAAGGTAATTATGAAAGCTAGTGAGAGAAAAAATCTATAAATATCATTCATACCAAAAACTCTCGATATAAGCAAGAAATGTGATGTGTTTTATACTTGGGCAATATGCATTACTTTATCTGTGTATAATATTAGCCGAAGCAAGCGTATGCGACCATTGAGCTCTAAGTTTTTATCTCAGAAATGTGATAAATTCGGAATTATTTACTCTGATAGTATGTTACTGAGTGTCGTTAAGTTACCGTGTTGAATAACATAATGTAAATCTCAGGCATTAAACCTACTCAGAGTAAAGACATCAAGCGGAATACATTTTTCATTTAAAGAAAAATGCAATCTGAATAAAACAATGGTTTTACATCCCAATTTCTGTCAACTGAATATTATGAACTCGGATATATGAACTGAAGTCTCTGACATCGATCCACTTATTTAACTATATCTACCACATATTAGAAGTTCCATTATAGTGAATTAGTGAATGCTTAACATTGGTAATAGTGAATATAGTAAAAATAACTGTCAGAAAAGAAATGTTTACCTTCATACAGCGAATTCATATAACCCTAAGTATTTGTAGGTAGAGGTTCTCCTGAGTTAATTTTGTAACATTTATAGTCAATTGAAGGGATTGAGAGAATTGGGTCACTGAGGGAATTGCTTCATTTCATTTCTTCGGTAACAGGTAACAGTTCAGCTAGAATAAACTTCATTGCTGCTAACCAGAAGTTGCAAGATTGCCGCTAGCTAAGCAGAGACTCTGACTGCGAGATTCTATATTTCGAGTCCCGACGGTGACAGAAATTTTCAACATAAGCTACGTCGATCGAGATGAGTTCTACTTGATCGCGTTCAACCGCGGACTGGAGGAGAAATCGAGCGACCGGTTGCTCTGATCGGTAGTTTTCCTTGATTTCTCCGATCGCCATCAGACGAATGCCAGAGCAGTTCCTTAACAAATGGGCCATCAACTGCGCGCCTCTTTCTTGTCCTATCCTCTCCCCTTACGCATACACACACCGACATACACTTGACTTGTGACTAGTCGGGAGATTAGAGCTCGTCGCGGCTGGGCAAAGACCCTCTGGAGGAAGATACCAGGTTGGCCAAATTCTGTATAAGCCGACGTGTCGGTTGGCGCCGGATCTCATCATTCAGCAGGGAACAAAACACTTTCACGTCGCGGGATAAAACATTCATTTCACTAAAGGTACTTATGATCACAGAAGTTGCACTGCCCGGAAACATCAATTAATCAATCACACATTAAAAAGTGGTGAAAATTGAATATAGCTAGAATATCGTGAATAGGACGAAAGAGTCATTCAAAATATACGAAATCAACTGTAATAAGGATCAGTATACAAAAATTAAGATAGCGCTCCATGAAAGTGGGAGATACACTGATGGATGTTAAGACAGCAGTAAAATAGTAGTTTCCAAAGGTTCACTCCAACCTGAGTCGACTGTACTAGTTCTGACCATTGTTTTCTAACAAAGAAGGGGTCATTGTGTTTCGATACGTTCTGAACAGACAAAAACTAAGATCCCAACGACCGCAGTTTTTGACACTAGCAAGATTGAATTCAGTCGTGTATGGAGGAGAATTCTAGCAGTCGACCGCTCCGATCGGTAGTTTTCCAAGGTTTCTCCGATGTACACCAGACGAATACCGAAGAAGTACCCTAACAAACGGGCCATAGACCGCGCGCGATCTTTCCTTCCTCTTACTTGTCCCATTCTCACCCCTTACTTACACACACACCTACACTTACACGCATTACAGTACCACATATGTCGGGAGGCTAGAGCTGGTTCCGGCTAGGGCGGTGCCCTACAGAGAAACCCTGCGTGAGAGATACCAGATTGGGGAAAACCCTCAATGCCACCTGTAGATCGGATCTCAGCATCCATCACCGCAACCTCCCGTGGCAAAAACATGCATCACACGTACGGGACCAACAACTGCAGCAGTTGACTCTCCCGGAAACATGAAATAACCCATTAACGAATCCTAAGAAGCTCCACTTCAACTCAACCCAACCACACGTTGCATCGCTCCACACCGCACACAGTTTCCGCTCCCATCCGCCCATCCCCTTTTATAGCGCGCGCCCAAGCCCGGGCGCGGAGGGCTAGCAGCGGTCTCGCCGCCAAGATAACACGCGGCCGTTTGCGAGCCGTGGAGTGGCCGCCAGATAAAACTAGCAGCGTGCCAACGCCACCGCTCGCACGCGGGGGGGTCGGACGGGGGGCGGGGTCCGCACTAATAACTATTTGCGCAGCGCGGGTCGCATCGGTGACAGATAAAATGCGGCGCGCGCTGCGTCTGGAGCCGGGTGGCTGGGCGGCCCCGCGCCGCGCTCGCCAATATTTGCGTCGCGCTAATACGCACGCGATACGCGCTAAATGTGTAAATCCACGCGCCGCTCCTGGTGGTGGAGGCTGCGGCGGAGGCGCTGGTTCTGGGGGTGGTAATGGTAGCAGAAGTGGGCGTAGTTGTGTTAGTAGGTGGGTTGATGGTTGTAGTGGTGGTGGTTGTGATTTGGGATGATGGTTGAAAAATTCTAGTGGTAGTGATGGTTGTGGAATAGTGGTGATAGTTGTAGTGGTGGTGATGGTGGTGACGGTAGTGGTTGTGAAACGATAGTAGAGGTGGTGGCTGTGAAATGGCGGTGGAAGGTGTATCGTCATTCTGGTGGTGGTAGTTATGAAGGGATAAGTGGTCATAGTTATGTTAGTAGGGATGTTGGTGGTTATAGTGATGGTGACGGTGGTGGTGATGATTAAGGATTGGGATGGTAGTTGTAAAATTCTATTGGTAGGGGGGTTTTGTGGAATTGTGTTGGTAGTGGTGATGGAGGTGGTAGTGATTGTAAAACGATGATAGAGGTGGAGGTGGCTCTGGAATGTTGGTAGTGGGCGTAGCATGGTTGTGGTGCTGGTGGCAGTCGTAGTGGATGTGGAATAGTGGTGCTATTGGTTGGTGTAGGCGTGAAATACGTGTAGGTGTTGTTAATGGTTGTCGAATGGGATGATGTGGAATGGTGTGGGTAGTGGTTGAAGAATGATGGTGTTGGTTGTGTGTTCGTAGTGCTTGTGAAGTTCTACTGAAGAAATGGTGTCTAAAAATAGTGGTGGTGTTGGGTGTGGTGGAATAGTAAAAGGGATATGATGGTGGGGGTACTGAAATGGTGGTGGTGGCAGCGGCAGTAGCGGAGGAGAAAGTTCTGAACGTGGTGGAACAAATGGGTGTAGTGCCAGTAACTCCAGCGGTAGCGGAGATAGCATGAATCGTGCAAGAGGGGGGGTAACTCATTGTTGAGCACCCTCGGTGATGTGCGGATCGGTGTGGGAATGTTAGCAACAGCTGCTGTAATTGCGGTACCAGTGCGGTCGTGCTGCCCAGGAATTGATATTGCGCTGCCTGACTCTCCCCCGATGGACCGGTACTTGCAATGGTGGTTCAGGGCATCAACTGATGACACTGCAGTGCCGCTAACAGGGAGGATCTAGGGTTCGAATCCCGACGGTGGCCGGATTTACGACTGGCTTTTCAGCTAGGTCGAGTTCAGTCGCGGTCTGGAAGGGAATTTTAGCTGCCGGCTGCTCTGATCGGTAGTTTTCCGTGGTTTTTCCGATCAACACCAGGCGAATGCCGGAGCTCTACCCTAACAAACGGGCCACGGACCGCGCGCGATCTGTCCTTCCTCTTCCTTGTCCTATCCTCTCCTCTTACACACACACTTACACTAACATGCACTACACTACCACATATTTTGGGAGACCGGTCAGCAACTGAGAGCTTGTCCTATTATTTTTTTATGCTATTATTTTTTGATGAAATAGTTCTCAAAAACTCTTTTCTTAATAAAAATTCATTAAAATAGTGTTCTAAAATTACTGTATCGAGACAACTGATGGCAATTTAGAAAAGACAAAAACAAAATGAAATCCTATTGAATAAGAATAATCGGAAATACGAATATTTTCTACTAATTATATGTGGGTGAAAGAAATGTATGGTACTGACATAACGTAACTAACATTTAACATACGTTGAAAAAATGTAATGAAATAAACAAATCAAACCATTGATTATACCTTAATTGAATGAAGTAATTTGTTATGTAATTTTTTTATGCATGCCAAAATTCAATTGAAACTGTTCTGGAGAATTAGTGCATAACGTTTGCCTTATATGTATAGTCGATATTTGAATCAATTTTTCGATATATTTGAATATTTAATTTTACACCCATGATCAGAAGTTATTCTCATGAATGTCAAACATGCTTCATAAAAATAAATTTCACCTAAATTCCTTATCAGTACTCCCTGTTGATAATGTTTTATAATATTTCAGTATTTTTTTTATAGAAAATCCCTAAGTTTCTGAACTTCATAATCGGAAAGCAGAGTATTTTATTATTAGAAGAAATGTGTCTAATTTGGACCATTTTTTCTAAGGTCTCTTAATTTATTTAAGTATTAAAGAAGCTGATACGCCAGTCGAAATTTTTCGTTTTCTTTGTTTCGTTTTCACTGTTTTGTCTGAATATTTAAAATTATTCTCACTTATAAAGCTAGTTCCAAAAACTGAACTTTTAACAAGCTTTGCATGATCTAATGGTAACCATTTTTACTTGACGCTGTCTAAAAAATTATTAATATAAAATATCCCGACTATAAAGGAATAATTATATTAGTGAATTTGTTGAAAAAATTTACAGTGTTCTTAAGAAAATATAATCGATAGTCAACTCCTGTAATGATTTTCACACCTCTTCTACTTATCGATATTATATCTAGATGCAATAATCTCAATTCTTCAAACTGAGCACACCTGCTAGGTTTACAATATTCCAATTTTATGCTTGGCCTTATTCAACAAACCGAGTATAACGCTAAAATCTACATATAAAGTATAATCCTATATAATGCGACACGCTAGCCTCTCGGCAGCAGTATAGCTCTGAAGAAGGCAATAACAAGATGGCCGAAACGTCAGCTCCGTTGACTGAGACGCGGCTCATCCTGGTCAGCCGAGAATTCAATGACTCCGGGCGCGGAAGCCCACGAATCCATCTATAATCTCCATCCCAGATTTTATTTTGCTCCTTCTAATGTTCTTCCTTTCCCTTTCTTCATGTTAAATAGAATCAGCTATATTCCACATATTCGCTATATTATTTGTAATGTGAACTGAACTTCTTACTCTCTTGAAAACGCTTGCTTTCAGTAATTAAATTCTTGTATTTGAAATAAGTATTTTAAATATAATAAATATTTAATTAGTACGTAATTAAACTTTGTGTTTGAAAAACTGTAGTTTTGAGTTTTTTGACAAGTATTTTGAAGATATATTTCAATTAACAAAATATTTGTATTTAAAAAAAGACCTACTAAATTTAAAGTATTTTGCCTGACACTGTTTGCTTTGCTTTTTCGATTATCCTAGTCACTGTTTGGTTGATCATTAAAACGGTCCAAGTTCCTGTTCTTTAAAATTGTCCTTACCACTTTTTCCAATAGATGCTTTAGTTGTTAAAGATGTTAATCTCATTGTTTCTTGAGTTTATAAATATAATCATCCAGAGAATTCTATGACATGTTGCCCCTTGTTGTTAGATCAAGTTTAACTTGTGGATTACCCCAACTGTCAGGGCATTAGATAGCGCACAATATCACGTTCTGAATTCTTTCCATTCCTCTACTTTCTATTGACGTAAAAATAATTATAACTACTGTAATAATAATAATAATAATAATAATAATAATAATAATAATAATAATAATAATAATAATGACGACAGTCAGCTTCGTAAAATGGATCGCTTCCATTAAAGAAAATCTTTGCGGTCCAATCTCAACAACTCGTTCAAATATATGAAATAGACAACTCGTTGTAACTACTTAAATATGAATATTTGTTGTACTAGACGTCTTCTGAAGCTAAATAAATATATTTCTAACGTGTAGCCTAAAAGTTCTCTCAGCCCCAAATGGCTTCCAATGAATTTGTAGCACAAAAATAGTAGTACGTTCTACGAACACACTAATGCTGCTCATTAAACACTAATCTTGCTCATTAAAATGGTTTTTATTCACTTAAAATTGACCATTGGAGCATCTAAAAGCGCTAGATCCAACTTGAATGCTCTGATGCATAGAAGTGTGTGGAATCTAACTTAAGCGAAACGTCGGTCAAAAAATTCAGAAACTTTTCCCTACATCGTATGTGACTGAAAACGTACTGACGTCGAAAGCTATCACAATAAATACACGCTGACTCTATCTCTGTCTTTGGTCTAGCTAGTGGAATTTGTATGGAAGTCATAATTATTTTTCCCACTCGCACTAGTTGAATTTTTAGCACGTCCGTGAAAAAAAACTATACCCGACCAATAAAATTACTTCGCATACCAAACTGTCCAATCAATTCCCTTTGGGAAATTGTCCAGTGCCACTCGCCTCTACTTTGCATTTATATGAAATCCACTCAATATTCTACGTGTTATTGTAAACTAGAATTGAATAGTTAATATGTTTAAAAATAGATTTTTTAAATACTTCGAAAACGACTTAATTCCCAATACTCTTGACTACGTTTCAAGGAATAAAATCATCAAAAGAATAAAATATTAATAATACATTTTTACTTATTTAAGGTCGCTTTTCAACGACTAAGGTCAAATTGCGATCACTGTAATTGACATTGAGGGTTATGGACACACACAAACATCCATGTCCCGGGAGGTATTCGAACCAGCGATCCTTCAGGTACGAGGCAGCTACGGTTCTTTAGCCATAGCAACCTCGGATATCCAGGTCGGCATAAATAATGTTATCTGACGTTTCTGGTGAAACTAAAATATTCATTTACGACACAGGAACGCGCAGTGACTATTTTCAAACTGGGTACTTTTTCAGTAGACTTGGTTGAAAAACGACATGCTATAATCCCAGAAGTCCGAATAAGATCAAACATAACAAGAAAATAGTGTTACAGTGCTAAATGCTTACGAATCTTTAACATTTGATTCTTATATGATACACGATGGTTACCCCTTTATCATTTCTCCTAACGCTTCGTTCCATTTTCCCTCGCTTACCCAATTCAGCTCCCTAACTCTACTCCTCCTTTCCACACTTCTCTCTCTACATCTCGCCTTCGTCCAACTCTCTGTTTTCCACGACCCCTTTGCTCACTATCTTTTTTAAACCATCACCTCCCGCTTTCCCTTCTTCAAGTACACTGTATTTTCTTCCTTCTAGCATCTCCTCTTCCCGTATTCCATTATCTTCCGGACAACTCATCCATTTTACCTCTCAGTCTTTTCCAAGCATTCTCTCATTCCCTCTCCTCTCCTTTTTTCCCTCAATTTCTTCATCTTCACATTATTTTTCTCCCCTTCTTCGCACCCTTTTGCCTTCTCTTCTTCTCCTCCCCATCGTCTCCTTCATTGTCCCATCTTCCTCTCCTTTTCCTCTCCGTCCCTTCTTGCTCACTCTGTCACTCTCATCTTCGTTAGATTCGAAGTCTTTCCACCTCGCGTTCTCGTTCTTTCCTTACAGTTCCCCTTACTTGGCATCCCACCCTCAGCTCTGGCTTTTCTCACCCCTTACAATCAGTTCTCTTCATTTCCTTTTGTTTCCCCTTCCATCTTATCTTCTCCCTTTCCTTCCCTTATATTTCCTTTTCCACTTCCGCTTTAGAATTCTTTTTCTCCTTTCAGGTCCTCGCAGTCTCTCTCTCTCTCTCTCCCTCTCTCTCCCTCTCTCCCTCTCTCCCTCTCTCTCCCTCTCTCTCCCTCTCTCTCCCTCTCTCTCCCTCTCTCTCCCTCTCCCTCTCTCCTCTCTCGCTTTCTCTTTCCCTCTCTCCATACCTCCCTCTCTCCATCCCTCCCTCTCTCTCCATCCTTCTGTCTCTCTCTCTCCATCCCTCCCCCTCTCCCTCCCTCACTCTCCCTCCCTCGCCCTTCCTCACTCCCTCTCGCTCTCTCTCCCTCTCTCTCCCTCTCTCTCTCTCTCTCTCCACTCCCTCTCGCTCTCCTCTCTCTCCCTCTCTCTCCCTCTCTCTCTCTCCCTCTCTCTCCCTCACTCCCTCTCTCTCCCTCTCTCCCTCTCTCTCCCTCTCTCACGCTCTCACTCCCTCTCGCTCTCACTCCCTCTCGCTCTCACTCCCTCTCGCTCTCACTCCCTCTCGCTCTCTCTCCCTCTCGCTCTCCCTCCCGCTCTGTCTCTCCCTCTCGCTCTCTCTCTCCCTCTCGCTCTCGCTCTCCCTCTCGCTCCCTCCTCCGCAACACACTCCCCGCTGCGTCGCGAGTGGCGCTGTGGAACAAAGTGGCCGGGAGCGCCGCGCGGTGACATTCAAATGTAAATGCATTTTATTGCAGCCGCGGCGGCGCCTGCGAAGTGGGCGTGGCCAGGGGGGAGCGGGAGGGGAGGGGGCGACGCGGCGTGTTCTTCGCGCGTGAACTCGACGCGTTTCACGCACCCTGCTGCGCCGCTTTCTGCACGCTGCGTGTCGACCCTGCTTCGAGTTCGAACTGGAGGTCACGTACAGATGTCCGCTTTTGGTCACCGTAGGGAAGGAAACTTATGTTACGATATTGCGAAATATTTTTCGTATTGCAGCATTGCGATATTCGAGTTGTTTTAATGTTTTGGCTCTGCACCACGTGGAATCTAGACTTAACGAAAAAATATCTGTCGTGCAGTCTCTAGAGAAGGGAACAACTTTGAAACATTGCGAATACTTTTACAAATTACAAATGATAAATATAGTTTAAGAACATTGTATATCACGTTTGTGTTTTGGATCTATTTTCTAATAATAAACTTTTCATAAAACTGATCTTCTAGTGTGATTACTTGTATATTTTCAAAATCATATAACAAAATAATGTTTCAGGGGCTGAAAATATTGCCAGCATTTCATCTTCAATAAAGAATTGTTTGGTGTATTTTTAAATCATCCTTGCTTTTAAAAGTACCTTCGTTTGCAAACGCGATAATAATGTCGTTGACTGTTTTTTATTTCGTATACGAAGATTATCCTAGTATATTTTAACTGAAGTGTTAAATAAATTAAAGTGATAATTATTCTCTGACTGTTGTCTAAAGACAAAAATGATTTTGATCTATTTCCAGCACAATTCAATTTCATAAAGACAAAAGATGTTTCTACTGTCTTTAGTGATTATTTGTCAGCTACATAACGCATTCCAATAACATTACCGACGGTATCCATCGTTCTTCAGTCGAGATCTGTGGATCGGGAGCTGCAGTAGAAACTTTAACAAAAATATTGTTTCAAAAATGCTGCAATTGTTGATACGTGAAACAATTTGTGAAATGTAATGCACATATTAGGCAAATCATTAAAAAATATATTATACAACATTTTTGTATCGAGAGAATATTGTACGAGCTTTGGTACATTTTATATTACCACACCGGGAAACAACTATTCATTGATGAAGGAATCTTTAGACGACGGAAAATTTTTAAGTAGTGATAGACTAGCCCTATGTGACAGTTCATCGTCTTTCCTCGGTAATCGGATTTATACAAAACGTTTCGAAACGGCGTAATTGTTTGGGTTTGATTACTAAATACATTAATAAATAATTCATAAATACATAAAATGTCCATTCAATATCTTTTCAGTTTACTTTGCCGTTCGCCGTTGACATCTCCTCCCACCACCACCACCCCAAATGGTGTTCCTCAAGTTCTAGAATGTCATTGGTATGAGTCTTTTCTGATCTTAAATAGAACCGTAAGCGGTAGCTTAGTGCATCAACTGATGACACTGCAGCGCATCTGACCGGGAAGTTCTAGGTTCGAGTCCTGACGGCGGCAGGATTTTCGACACTAGCTCTTCAGCTAGGTCAAAATCAGTCGCTGTCTGGAGGAAAATTATAGCGGCCGGCTGCTCTGATCGGTAGTTTTCCCTGGTTTCTCCGATCAACACCAGGCGAATGCCGGAGCAGTACCCTACCAAACGGGCCACGGACCGCGCGCGATCTGCCCTTCCTCTTCCTTGTCCTATCCTCTCCCCTTACACACACACATGCACTACACTACCACATATTCTGGGAGACCGGTCGGGAGCTAACAGCTTGTCCCGGCTGGGGCGGTGCCCCGCTGGTGGGAGAGTCCTAGTTAGGGGGAAGCCCCGTTAACCGACGGCAGGTCGACGCCAGATCTCGCCATCCGGCGGGGGAAGATCACCGCCATCCCCCGGAAAAAAGCATACACTACACAGCTCTGAACTACAAACTAACCCTCGAAGGCAACATGGAATAGCAAACACAGTAGTGAAACATTCCAAACCACTCCCCATTTCGAACGGACAAATCTTTTCCCTCGCGCAGGCCAAGGTGGGGTGCCGTTCCAAGAGCGAATGAAGAAACTCTCCCTCCCTCCCTGCCTCCCCTCTCCCCCCTCCGACCCCGCGCGTGACGTGACCGCGGATGAAGGATCGTCCGACCGGAAGGCGAGGGGAAGGAAGGCGCCGGAAACTCGGACGTGGCGCAGGATACGCGAGATCTGATTTTTAAATTACCCCCTCCCCTCCCCTTCCCCTTGCGTGGTGAATGCTACCCTCTGCGCGGGCCGCCACGCCCCCTCCTGCCTGGCAATGCCTTACTCCACCCCGCCCACTCTGCGCCGCCCTGCCCCGCCCCGCCCCTCCCCTCCCCGCCACGTCGTGCAACGCCATGCCACGCCACGCGCCTCCCCGCCACGCTCGGCGTGCTTACGACTTTACACATCCCGCTGCTTCCCTTCCTCACATCCTCCTTCTTGTCGCTCCACGTCCTCAGCTATCAGTGGTGTTTCTTCCCTTCCCATCCCACCAATGAGTACTCGTTTACCACCACGCCACGCCTCTCAACTCCCCGCCACGCCTGGCGGGCTTACAACTTTACCCATCCTGCTGCTTCCCTTCCCACATCCTCCTCCTTGTCGCTCCACGTCCTCAGCTATCAGTAATGTTTCGTCCCCTCCCATCCCGGCAATGCCAATGAGTACTGTTTTCGGCAGAGAAACCCGCCAACTTGCTACTCGCTCACCCGGCATCCCCTAACGTGCATTCCCAAGTTTTTCTGCTTTCTGTCCCACTATTCCCCGTCCCGCCAGCCAGTAGACGAAGAGATGACTTGTTTTGCCAGTCTTGACGAAGTGATCTGCCACTAGTCATCCCGCCATCTCTTGACCGCCATCCCGCGTCCCTCCGCTCCCAGTCCCACTAAACTGCGTTCCGCCAGCGAGTACATTCTGGACAGATGAACGCCGCCAGACCATCCCGCAATCTGCTACTCCGCTCCTGCCACTTTCAGTCTTGCTTATTGCCGTGTCACCATGCACTGCCCTATCTCGCCCCGTCCCAGCTCGCCCCGTCCCACCTCGCCCCGTCCCACCTCGCCCCGTCCCACCTCGCCTCGTCCCACCTCGCCCCGTCCCACCTCGCCCCGTCCCACCTCGCCCCGTCCCACCTCGCCCCGTCCCACCTCGCCCCGTCCCACCTCGCCCCGTCCCACCTCGCCCCGTCCCACCTCGCCCCGTCCCACCTCGCCCCGTCCCACCTCGCCCCGTCCCACCTGCCCCCGTCCCACCTCGCCCCGTCCCACCTCGCCCCGTCCCACCTCTCCCTATCCAACTTCAGCCCGCTCCACCTCGCCCCTTCCCACCTCGCCCCGTCCCGCTATACCCCATCTCACTACGCCCCGTCCCACCAGCAATAATTTTTGTTTAGACAAAGTGGCCAGCCGACCCCCCTTGCCCCAACCTGCCACCCCCCGTTCCGGCGTTCTCAGTCCCGCCGCTGCCCATTCCGCCACGCCTCTTCCGGTCTCCCCACTTCCCACCTCCACGTCATAGCACTTCCTGTTCTGACGCAACCCACCAATCCGCGCGGCTCTTCCTTGTCCTGCCTCTTCCTACCCCACTTTTGGACGCCTGTCTCTCACTATCTTCTCTTCTTTCCAAGCCCGTTCCCTACAACCCCCACGCTGCGTTCGTCTATTTCGTCCATGCCTGGTCTATTTACCTCTCACCCTCTTCCGTTTGCGAGTATTTTCCAACAAACAGCTAAACAATGGATAAATGGAACACGTATGGAACACGCTGTATTTTAGAACGTGATTCACAGATTGAACGAGTTATGGTAAATGGTTTAAGCTTAGGAGGAAAATCATCAATTTGATATGTCTAATTTGAGTCGCTTCGCTTGCACATTTGCAAGTGGATTGTGTCTAGCCTCTATCTAACCTTCACAATTAACATTAAATATCCTTGAGTTCAACCAATGCATTTTATACCAAAATACAGGCGTGCATTATCTTATTTTACTTCTGTCTCGTAGCATCTGATAGAGTTATTTATTTATCGCATGGGTTATTTTCGGGACATGGCCACTGGCCATGGTTCCGCACTCGTCAATTCGACAAGCTTCCTTTCGAAGCCTACTCAGGCGAGAGTTTAGGGTATCTTCTTCGAGCGGGCGCGCCCCGTGGGCGTCCCTTTTAACGCCTGGGTGTAATTCTCACATCCTCCGCTAGATGTGGATCTGGGTTAAGTATATCCGAGGTTTCTGTTTGAGAGAATATGAGATCATATTTAGGAAGGTAAATTGACGGAGAGATTTAATTTTGCTGAGAATCTCTCTGGGTTTTTTTTACATGCCAAAAGCATGGCATGGCCCCTGTGGGATTTTCCGTTCTTCGAAAACTCCAGTATTATTCGCGATCGAACTCGCGCACGTGGTGTTCAGGGATCAGAACGCTAAGCTCACGCCCACCAATGCGCCAACTTATAGAGTGTTTGTACATAATTAATACTTCCATCTCACACTTGTTTTACCGTATTTGCTGGACGCACTTTTGTTCCTTCAGAAACTCAAAAAAACAGGATGCGTCTTATACAACGGATGGGAATTTTTGTAAATGTTTGAATATTTAGTATATAGCATTACAAAAATCATATGCTTTAGCTACTTTCCACACTTGTTTTACCGTATTTGCTAGTGTATAAGACGCACTTTTTTGTTCCTTCAGAAACAAAAAACAGGATGCGTCTTATACAACGGATGGGAATTTTTGTAAATGTTTGAATATTTAGTATATAGCATTATAAAAATCATATGCTTTAGCTACTTTTCACACTTGTTTTACCGTATTTGGTGGTGTACAAGACGCACTTTTGTTCCTTCAGAAACAAAAAAACAGGATGCGTCTTATACAACGGATGGGAATTTTTGTAAATATTGAATATTTAGTATATAGCATTGCAAAAATCATATGCCTTAGCTACTTTTCAAAAAATATTCGCGTTCCGTTATTTCCCTTCCCGCTCCTCTCGTCGTGTCCTCTGCCTTCCTTCTTCCGTCCGCTCGTTCGCTTTTGTCTTTTCCCAGCCCTCGCATTCCTCCTTGTGCCTCTTCCCTCCCCGCGTCTACCCACCCGTGCTTCCCTCTCCCTACCCCGCCCACTTTTGCTCCCGCTCGCCAGCGCTCTCTCTGGCACCGCCCCCGGCGCATCTCCTCGGTCAATACTCCCTTTTCGCCCGCACGCCACGCAATTGAGTTTCCGCCCCCGCCCCCCGCAGCTCTGCACCCCGTCCGACGCCCCGCTCGCGCCACAAAGTAGCCTTTACCTGAATGTAAAGGAATTAGATAGAATAATCCGTATTTTATCGGCAATTTTCCTCCTATTATATGCATGAAAAGGAGGGTTATGTGGATAAAGGAAAAGTAAGGTAGAGAGTTATTCTTCTTTGTGAGGTATTTACTTTGATGGACCTAAATTAGGTTTTTATTAGCCCTGATCCTGCAAAGTACACGGTTCTGGAGTAATCAAAGCACCCCGTTCGGATATCCCAGAAATAATGAACTGGCAACAGGATGGCGGATGTGTTTCGTGAACTGGATTTCAATCAACATAACTTTTAGTGAATATTATTTTTTAATAGCATAAATATTCTACGCTGTCTGCCAGGTAATGTATATTGTGTCACAGCTAACCTAGAGGTGTGATTCCTATTAAGGAAGATTAAATATGTCAGACGGGTATATGCACGTGATGATGATTCAATAACATTGTGGATAGAAGACTATTTTCTCCTAGATGTTTCATAATTATTAATTTCACTTTCCTTCTCGTTGAAATATCAATGTTTTTTTGTTACTTTTTTACGTTTTTCTGTATTATGATACTTTGTTTTCCAGCATAGAATGTGCACATTGCAGTGCTAGCTTCTATTTTGGAAAGAAATTGTAGTTGCAAGTTTTTTCTAAATCTGTTTTAATCTCATCTCATTGCCAGGTGAAATTTAAATATTTCAGTAACGACTGCTGTGGCAACAATAATAGTAACTTCAGACCAACAGCAGATTTTTTTAATACAAAGAAAACCAAAAATTCTAATTCCATGGGGATATATTTTTTCCTCTACATAGACTCCCTCTGCTCTCTACTGCTGAGAAAAAAGTCACTCTACGAGCAAGAGCACAGTGAAAACGACGCATTTAACCTCACAATTTAAACACGAGGGGCGTTCGCGACAACTGTGACGACCGCAACGGCGCCGGCCTTCCCCGCACGCACACGCGGACGCACGTAAATCTGCGCCACGACCGCCTCATTCTGGAATATTCCGATTCGTCCAAAGCAACTCCGCGTCGGGCAACGGTCGCACGCTTTGCTAACTCGTCGTCAACGCCCGCGAATCGCGCGCTAGTGCAGTAAACCGCCGCGGCACTGCGCTGCCAACGTCCGTGGCAAGCGCTTCGTTGCAGAGAGTATGCCCCGTTGCCGTTTCGCTTTTGTTTCAATCTGTGGTTACGACGCCCGCCACCTCCAACAACTGCGTCGCGATTCGCGTAAACAGCGAGACTGCGGGACTTTATTGAAAACCGAGTGGATACTGTGTGTTTGACTCTTCGACGACAAGAATTGGCAGAAATACGACTGGCGGCCAGGAAACAATTTTGAAATGATCATTCACGGTCGGGTGTGTACAGTTTTTCTCCTTTGCTTCTATACGCTATAAAGAATCACTATTTTGCAAGAATGTATGACCTATTCTAGTAGTCTAGTGACCAACTGTAGCACCTATTCTATTTAAGGTCGGATTTCATAAGCGGTCGTTTTCTTTCAACATTGTGTATGTGAAAGAGCTATGAATATCTCCTGTAGTTAATGAGTACCATGGAGCTAATAATCTTTACTCCATGATTAGTGCAATAAGTAGCTATTTCTTTTGAGCTGAAAATTGACACATTGACACAAATTTTCAAGTAATGGTTAATCACGAGACCATTTCACATTCTTATATTTGGCGAAGTATAAATTATATTTTGATCAATACGAAAATAGTAATTTAATTTTTTAATTTACTTATTTATTGGCTTTAACCTCATTTATCATGCAGGATACAATTTTGGAAATAATGAACAAAACGTAAAAGCAATAAGAATGCAGGTACTCCAAAATACACTAACTTAATAACAAAAAAAATTAAACCAATTTTTTTACATATTTACATTATACTAATATTAACAACGTTCACACGTAACAAATCTTCGTAAAAAATCTTAGATTTAATTCAACAAACTTATATATTACGTTTTAGTTTAATTATCAAATTGACATTATTTGTAAGAAAAACAACATTAGTTGCTTCCTAAAAACATAGGATGAACATTACAAAATAAGGATCAAAACCATCTTGGGCGATATCTCAGAATAAAAATGACATACTTCCCATAACCTGCGTGAATTATACGTTCTACTGGTTTAATAATTGCTTTACTTTCTGCAATAAATATAGAAATAGAAGGAGTTAAAAATGTTGCCCGACTTGACTTTCTTCATTTTTAATTAGATTTGTTTTGGACCCATCTCTGAATGATCAATTTTATTATTTTCAAGAATTGTTTTTTTTTTTTCGAAGTCTTCGGGATTTACGATCTGCCTGGTGTGGTGTCATTCAACACGTTGCTGCAACTTCTACTAAGCCACTACTTCCAGTAATAATAACGACCAATATAGCAAATATGCATCTATTAGTATTTCTTTGTAACGATTATTTCCTAATGAATTTCTTCTAACAAGCATTTGCCGATGTATTCAAAAAGGCAAAACAACTTTCTGTTTCATTCAAAATATATTAAGTATGTTTAGTTTCCTTACAAGATATCTGATTTTTAGAATAAAATTGCATTATTTCATTCGTTTTTTGTGTCGAATACGATCAGTAAATTTCTCAATATAGTTCCAGGAACTTTTTTCAGCAATATCAACCAACGAAAAACCACTTTTATTTGATAGAATAATTTTATACATACCATAAAGTATTGACGCAAGAAAGGTGGGTGCGTGAAGCGAATACACTTTTTTTTTAAAAAAAAAACTTATGGATAAAAGCAAAAGCAGTGCCGTTTGAGACATTCATTTAATAACGTAGCATTCATTAGTCATTTATAGTATAAACTCTCAAACCAAAGACCTCGAAATTTGATAAAATTAATAAGATTGAAATGTAAATTACACTTTAGCACAAAGAAAATATCATTGTACTATCATACATTCTATATATACTACAAGATCACTACATTCACTACTCTTGTAGATCACTACATTGATCTACAAGATCAGTTATTTGTGTAATCTAATAATTATTCCAAAAAGCATAGAATAAGTATAATTTCCCTTGTGTCTATTTTTTCAATTAAGTTTGTATTAAGCTTTGTGAAATATTCCTTACTATCGCATTAGCTTCAAAGTGTGTTTATTTTGCCGAAACGTGCGCCAGTTTTCTTTCCCTCCAAAAAAATCCGAATGGAACAGCAGCTTAGAGAAGTTGATGAGTGTACTGAGAGTCCATTGAGTTTGCACTCGTCTCTGCCAGTGTCTAACTTCCTCTTTGGTCAAAACAAAAGAGGCACTTTCGCGGCCCTCACAGGCAACTTCCGGTGTCTGTCGGGCGCGAGTTCGGTTTCCGGTGCCGTCGACTGCACCACGTGATGTAAATTCCTTGTCCTTTCCCCCTCTCCAGGCAGCCGAGTTCAACGGCGCAAGATATGGAGCAATCGTATTGATAGTGTGAAAAAATGAAATGAGAATGTTTTAACATTGTGTTACCGAGTGGAAATATCGCTCATTGCTGGGAGAATTGACAAGAATTGTCAAGTTTTAATTATTTACAGCAATACAAGTGGAATGTGAAGTATTTAAAGCTGCCAGTTCCAGCGCTGATTTGGAACAGAAACTGAGAAAGAGGTCGTTATGTCATTTCGTTTTTTAGTTTATGTGGTCAAATCTTTCTGATCTGCCAGTCAAAAATACAACTTTGGGTTTAACAGCTGTTCTCCTATACTGACAATATACGAAATCCATGAGTTGACAAAAGCACAAAGAAATAAAATAAAAATTTTAGAAGTAAAAATAGGAAAAAGTTGAAATACAAATTCTGGGACTTTTTTTTCAATTACGTAGAGAAATATCAATCAAAAAACTTTCGAATCTTTATAAAATTGACTTCTTTGCTGCACACCTGGAATATTTGCTATGTACACCCTTTTCCTTATTTCGTGAGATAGACCGGAGAAATAATTTATCTCAGGAACTCATCTTATCCTAGTCAGCGCCAGAAAGTGTTGGAGGAATAGTTGTATCTTCAAACAGTGAATGATGGAGTATTATGGCTTGTTTAAGAAAGATTTCAAGAAAAGCCCACATTAAGAAATCGAAGGACACATTTTTTTTCAATCATTTATACTTGTTTTTCTAACGTGGCGGCTGAGGATAGTGTCACCAAGATGAAATTCGGCACGACTTTTTGAGTCATTCTCAGTCCTGCCGCTAGAGTCGCTTGATCTGCAGCACTGCTTGATGCGGTCGCGATCATGCGACATCTTAGAGTAGTATGTTTTCATTTACATTTTACATTTATTTGAACTGCAATTGGGTATGATCCCTTGGCAGTTAAATGACAATAATTACAATAATAGTAACAGTTATAACAATAACAATAGTAATAATAATAATAATAATAATAATAATAATAATAATAATAATAATAATAATAATAATAAAGGAGTGCAGTACAAGCCGAGGATGCAATAATCATACTATAACTAATATTAAGTATTATAACAATTATTTCAACTGTCATGATATCCAATTATTATATGTTGGTGATGCTAATATTTAATACAAGCTACATGAATATTGGCTATTTTTTTAAATTCATTGATCGTGTTCACTCAACTTCACTGCACCGCACTACACTACACTTTTGCTTTGAATTACACTGACCAGCACTTCACAGCACTTCACCGCACTTACTCATTTAATATCTATTACTCTCATCTTGTTCTAACTTATTTCTAAAACTTCGGCGGGTAAAACTTGTTGCGGGTAAACTGTTCCAAGCCTTAATTGTTCTGTTACAAAAGGATTAAATTGAATACAATTTCTGAGCACTCATACAATTGCCTCCCAGTCAGAGACCTGATGCAGCATGCACGTTCTGAATGTTTCGGGGCTGCGGCGCTGGGAGATTCCCAATGTTACACCCTTCTCGTATCACGGGCTAGCGCAGAGGAAGAGTGTATCACGGGAGCTCATTCGATCCCAGACAACGCCCGGCGACACGCGCCAGCACGGCGCAAGGCCAGAAGAGGGCAGGCTCCGTAGCGACTTATCGTGTCGCACACTCCAGCGCCCGGCTGAGACTTCCGGAACAGCGATCCCCGCCGCCTCGAACCCGTGACCCGTCCAATGCCCGATACACCCCTGCCGTCGTCGATTCCCGGAAAGGGTCCGGGTACGAAGAGGAGGAGGCTTCGAGGTGCTATCTGGTGACTTCGCCCTCTACTGCGCTTCTACGGAAAGGACTCTCGTATTTTGCGTGTTCGAGACCGTGTAAAGAGCGCAGGAGAATGTTAAATACGAAGTTTACTGCAAAATTCTTGGCAAATATTTTTTTCTCACGATCATGCGCATCAGGGAAGACATTTTAAATTTTCTTTTGGAAGGTCACGATTTAATCTAACGTTTAATGTATGAATGTTTGACAACAGGCAAATTTTCTACACGTTTTTGGTAAAAGACTAAATAAGAAATATCGATTGTTTCTAACATGTTAATTTGAGTGTGTAAATAACACGTGATCTAGGAGGACATTTCAGTGTGCGTACATGTGACGTTATGAATTTTGTGCATAGCGCTTTATAAGTAGTTCACTTCTGTGACGGTATCGCTCCCACCAATCCCACATCCCCTTTTGCATTCTTCAACTAAGCTGACCAGCAATATGATGTTAGATCATAGATTGCATACTCCAATGCCGTCTAATTTGGAGACAAATTCTATTTATCGTAGTTTTAGATGGAACATAGTTCAAAACAATGTAAATCATAATCATCATTATAATTGGGCACTTTACGTCAACTTAACTTTTCAGTTATCTGCTGGCACTACCCCCCTCAGCTAAATACCACTGCCTTTTCATACTCTAGTGTCCCTTGACTGTAGCCTCTCCTCCATTACTCCACAGTGGCTCTTAAGCCAGGCCGGTTCCTGTAGCCTATGGATTACCGCGGAAGTCGTATGGGGGTTCCAATCCCGCCTTGAGCATGAATGTTTGCTTCAGTGTAGTGACATGGTGGATTTTATCCCATCTCTTATGTATCAGCTTCAATACTCCATTTCGTCTTGAACCTCTCCCTGCGCGAATGAATGTGACTGCCTGCTGGCCAGGAGGAGAAAGCCCCCTAATGGGCTTATTGGTCTAAGCGTGAGTGCCATCTGGTCGCTATCATCCTCCCCACCTCTAAAGAGGTTCAAGCATCACCACGGGCTTTTGAGCTATAAGAGGCTGGAGTAAAGGCACTTTCAGCACTTTAAACAATGTAAGTCACGTTGCCACCTCTAAAATTCATTAAACGATACAGTTCACGTGATTACACTCGATAATTCCGATGGAATTTCGTCTTTTTAAATAATTTTAATGTGAAGTTAGAGTTTGCGCATGCGTAGTTTCCAAAGTGGGTTTCTATCATATATGCTATAGGGCTTCAGCTGCTACACATTGTGCAAAAGATCTATTTAAATCATAGTGTTTGCTTCGGGTGGATGATAAGTTTTCGTGTGGCATACACTTCAGACACGTGAGATGAGAAGATAAACTCATTCTGAGGCTGAACATTTGAGTATTAGGCCTCTTCCACATCATCGTAAGAATTTGATGAATTCTTTGACAGAATATATTGAAGAACTGGAGATGACATACATACATTCATATGGATATGTTTTGCGTGTTGTAAAATAATAATCAGATATGACACGAACCGTGGAGAATAATAGTGCCGAAATTCAAAATCTGTGTTAATACCACAAAATCGCATAACAATAAATATTTTTATATGGAAAAGTGAAGAAAGTATACTATAATTTTTGCTTTGAGTTTTGGTCAGTCTACTTGCCACCCTGTCCTTTACTTGAATAGTTTTTTCTGACTATGAAACTCTATTTTTCTGACGAATGAATGATGAATGTTCGAAAAAAAGACTAGAAGCGCACATGAAAGAGGTACGTACATCACAGTATCGCAAGGGTGATGTACACAAAACATTATACTTATTCTAACCAACACTACAAAGTCGATTTAAGCAAAAAAGAATTGTTTGTGTGGATGCTAACTCTGTATAAATTCTTAGTATTCAGTTTTAAACACGAAATCATCAATACATTTCCAGTTGTCTTTTATAAGTGCACAAGAATTCTCTAGTACTAGTTAAGTGTAAACATACATTGCCTTTAAAGATTACCCGCACTCTCCATTTCTGTCATTTCCTTTCACTTCGACCGCCTCTGTGCATTCCCACAATGGAATTGAAAACGAGTTTTTCTTCGCTTTAACAATCATAATTATTAAATAAACGCCCTGTTTCTGCTGCCGGAACCGTGGTTTACTATAAATTTGCCTGTGTGTTATTAATTTACCTGCAATTTGTTTCGCAATTGTGGCAGTGATTTAATCGCCGTGCTATTGTCATTTTATTAAAGTTGAATCAGCCCGACGGGGATGCGTCCCGATTCGCGCATTGCGACGCGGTAGCCCCCGCCCCCCACATTCCCCCTTTCAAAAAAAAAGTTTTAATAAACTCGCGGCGTGCCCACTATTAGGAGTGCTTTTAATGAGATTTTTACGCAGCCAAGGGGGAAAATCGAACTATTATACCCAGACGTAGGTGGCCCCTGCTCCATATTCATGAAGTCCCGTCCGGGCACCGGAGGACCTTGCGAGCCCTCGTTCTGCAACGTCCGTCCAACTCCCCCCCCCCGTCCTCTTCCCACCTCCCTGCCTTCCTGCGGACTCTCCCGACCTCTCCGGCAGCCATGACTCTTGTCCGCGTTCTCCCGTCCACCCCCTTTCCGGTCCTCCTTCGATCTTCCTTGCCCTAGCCGTCCTCCACCTCCTCTCACGGACGTCTAGTTCTGTACCTTCTCGCCATTCATCCACCAATTCCCTTTTCCCAGACCTTCTCCTCGCCAGTTCTTCTACGCCTTACCCCGTACTCACTCGTCCTGTGCTATCCTCTCTCATCCTGTATCGTCCTCATCCACCACTTCCATCCTTATCCGGATTCTACCATCCTCACAGTCCCGTCCAGTACTCACCCGCCTCACCCGTCCTCATCTGTCTTCACCCATCCTCACCCATCCTCACCCGTCCTCACCCGTCCTCACCCTTCCTCGCCCGTCCCCACCCGAACTCTCAACATTCTCAACTCATTGCGTTATCCTCTTCTCCCCATCCACCAACGTTATCCATCTTTCTCTCCCGACCTCCCAGTTCTCCCCAACCATCTCCCCTTATTCACCCGTTCTCCCTTAACCCTTCTGCCTCTCCTTTGTCCCATTGCTGCTCACGTATGCCCACACACACACACACCTCCGCCCTCGCCGCGTGAAGGCCTGGGAGTGAGGGGGAGGGGGATGGGGAGGGGCGGCTGGCGACGAGGATTACAGCAGCCCCGTTGGGGATATTTTTTCACCCCTTCTGCGAGGTGTAATGGAGAGGCGGGTGTTTCCGGCAAATCTGGCGCCGTGTCTCTATAGGGTGATACGCAAAAGTGTGAACTCGCTGCCGTCTGCTTCGTTGCCTCAGGCCGGTTGTTTTGTCATCAGTTGGGTGGATTTGGTTATTAAAAAACCGCTTGGCTTCTTTTCATTGTCACATTGAACAAACAACAATGTGGACGAAACAAAATGAGGTTTTTAGGACTGTGCATTTACTGGTAGTTAATTATTACGAGGTTGAATGAGATTGCAACGGATTGCAATATTTCGTATTTTAAACGTTTTAAATACGCTTTCTGTCTACTTCAATCGGCGCTGTTGATGGACAAAAGAGACGAAGGAACTTTTAAATTTAAAAAAAGTATAATTATGTACATGAATCTATTGAAAAATCACTTTCAAAAGTGTGTAGTTCCAAATCAGAGGAAGTGTACTGCTCATAATTGATTTATATTCAGGCGTTAAATGACTCGCAGTTTCATTCCAAAGAAGCTTTATGAGATTGGTGAACGACACACAATTCTTTTATGAAATTGGAAACTGAGGAAACTAATTCGTAAACTCATGTACGCTTTTGCGTTTTGCTAAATATCTCTCATCACAATATTTCACGGTCAAAACGTAGAGAAACCATCGACTTTGACTTGCGGTCTGGACCAGATATAAAATGTTAATAATCAATTCTACAAGACTTTTGCTACGAATCTACTGAACTGTTCCAGCGACAGCTTATGCACACGTGACTGCCTGCGATCGTTGGAAAGACAATAAATTCAGCTGCAGTGTTGCCACTCACCAAATGTCGCTGTTCGTTGGCCTCTCTCTTCAGGTAATTTACATAAGAACAGTTTAAGTTAAAACACATGGAAATTTATGAAATTATAAAACAGAATCATTCGGCAAAATTTATTTTCTCCACGTCTGCGAATATCTTCTTCCTTGCTATAAAACCACTGATTAATTTGCTGAAATTCTTTCCACAAAGTTTCGCCAAACTTCCAAAACGTGAAGTCGCAACACATTGGCTTTTGAAACTAGAATTTCAGTTAACATTTCCGGCCTACATTCAGGTGTCCTCCATCTAACACCTCATGTCCTCCATCAACTCGTCAACTCCATCCAACTAACTTGCGTCCAAGTTAACCGACGCTCTATTCCTCAATTGTTCTTTTCCACGACTTCATTCAACTCATATAAATGCATATTTTCATTTCGTGAAAATTTTCAGGATTTTCATATTTCAAGATTCTTTGGCAAAATCTTCAATTTGTCTCAAAGATAAAAACAGGGACACTGTCCTTAAGTATGGAGGAATTCAATCATGTCATTTGTCGAACATGCGTCACCTTGCACCTCAAGTCCAGTCAACCTAACACTTATAGACACCATGGCCAGCCAAATACAGTTAACGTCTATACGCAAATAGGCTTTATCTGGAACCACACAATAGACACACACTTCTATTCTGGGATCATCGGAACGCGATTCCCTTCGTGATAATACGCACACACACACACACAAGAACAAACATCCATTCCCAAACTGGAATTAGAACCTACGATCTTTTAATTGAGGTTTTATTTCGATAAGAGTCTGAATTGGGGATGAAGGCTTGATTCATTATTTCGAATTTCTGTGGTAGTAACTACTAAATGCATTTTTTCCGAAAGCGTAGGGTATTTTATATCTCGGGAGATGTCGGTGTTTCTCTCTTGCTAGAACGTCGACTTACATGTCAGTTTGCGGGTGTTTTCCCACCTCTAGGTATCTTCAGGCACCACTGCCGCCGCCTAGATAAGCTCTATGCTCCCGACTGATCTGCTGACATGTATGGTGGTGTAGGTATGTGTGTGTAAGTTTAGAGGAGGGGACGAAGATAAAGAAAGTTCGCACGCGGTCCGTAACCCGGTTGCTAAGGATCTGCTTTGTTATTCGTCTGTATGTGCACTTTGAATTTGCAATATCTTCGAATTAGATGAATTTAATGCACGGAAAACAACCTCTTAGATCATCTGACCGTTAGAGTTATCCAGGTAGCATTTGCATTGAATTAGATACACAAGATGTAGCTAGTGTCAAAATCTCTTCTTATGTCTTAGCCCTAGAACATTCCGGTGAGAATCCCTGCTACCACAAAGTTGTTGTCCTGAACTATCTCTGCCAGTGGTATTCTAGTCGACGCCAACTTCATTTAATTGTTTAAATTTTATTCTCCAAAAATTAAGAAAATAATAATCTCTGTTCCTTGCATATGAAAATCTCAACTGGAAGATATTTTTGAATCACACTGTCATTTGAACCCTTCAAGGGCTTATGGAAACGCGGGTCCATGGAGGAGGTTACACAGCCCATCTGCGCGATTCGTTAATAAATACTTGCCCCATCGCCCTCCGCCCTCTTACAATATCGGGCGGGGAATTCCAACGCGAGGCATTAATTAAAGAACTGCTTACTGGATGAGCCTGAAGGTATCACGATATATATTTTGAGGGCCTCGGAAATTGCCATTAAAATTACAAAAATAATACCGTTACAAATTAGAGAGGAAGTATATAATAAGGTTTAAAAACCTGGCGTCTCTTACTAAAAGTAACGATCTCGCGCAGTAAAATAATAAAAATTACACGAGTTTACCATTGTAATAAGACAAAACCCTAGCTTTTTCGTCGTACTGCGTACGTGTGATTTAAAATATCTTCGAATTAGGTAAATTGAATTGACTTCTGTTGGTTTTCCATTTCAAAGTCACAATAATAGAGGGATTATTTATCATCCATTTACAATATTTAATACAAGAATGTTAGGGGTACATCTGGAAAACGAAGCACTAACTCTTAAAGTACAGAATTAAAGAATTTATTATATCACATATTATATACGTGAAATACCGAAAATCTTATGTCAACATTATGTCAAATGTATTATGCCAACATTATGTCAAATGTAAGACGAAAAAACTTCGAATTTTTGGCAGAAAAACTTTTATTACAGGACCTAGGTAACGAAAAAGTGGATAAATACAGTTCCTACATTTAGAGAAAAATCTTCTAACACATGGTCTTTCCAGAATCCATGTTTTGTGAGTCCTTGATTCCGAAAAATTGAATGACGGCAAAACGATTGTCCGTCTGTCTGCCCCCCTGTGAACAACGCTCGCGGCTAAACCGTTCAGCCTATTTTCTCCAAAATTGATTCCCCAATTGATCTGGCTTATATCACGGTCCCTTGAATTTGAAACCGATACTTCAACTTAAAGACGTACTTTGTATGAAGCCCTTGGAACATTTTCCAAATTTTCAAAAACAATTTCTCCATCGTTTTCGATTACATTTCGTTCTTGGGTATGGTGAAAGTCGTTCAAGAAGATGGTGCAGGTCTCGTGTTCGTTAAAAAAACCGATTTTTCGAAACTTCAAATTTTTTTCGGAGTTTTTCAACAACTTAAATATTAAAGATAGGGATTTTTCCTTTATTGAGATCTATTCCTTAAAGATAGATTTTGAAAAAGGTCATGTACACTTTTTCGAAATTTGGACTACTTTTCGAATAGTCTCGTGTGAAAATACGAGGGAGAAAGTACGTGTTGTTTTAGCACCACTCGGCTTCTCTGATCGGTAGTTTCCCATGGTTTCTCCGATCAACACCAGGCGAATGCCGGAGCAATACCCTAACAAACGGGCCACGGACCGCGCGCGATCTTTCCTTCCTCTTCCTCGTCCTATCCTTTCCCCTTACACACACACATTTACACTAACATGCACTACACTACCACATATTCCGGGAGACCGGTCGGGAGCTTAGAGCTGGTCCCGGCTGGGGTGGTGCCCCGCTGGTGGGAGAGTCCTGGTTAGGGGGAAACCCCACTACCCGACGGTAGGTCGGCGCCGGATCTCGCCATCCAGCGGGGGAAGATCTCCGCCACCTCCCGAGAGAAAAACATGCACTACACTAACGGGACTAATGACCAAAGCAGTTGACGTGCCCGAAAACAATCAATCAATCAATCATTTAGCACTACTAGTTTTCAGTATATTTAATTTGATCTGTCGACATTTCTCCCTCTATTGGCAGAGCACTGGCCCACTGTTTAGAAGGCGACGTGGAAGCGTTGGGTGCGGGTAGGGATTTCCCCTTCTTCCCTCGTTGGAGCAGCGCGGTCGCGGTGTTGCCATAGCGGTCATTTGCTAACACATAAAGCGCAATGTCCAACAGCCGAAATGCATCGTCAGCAACGCGAGTAAGTGATTCGTGATAATGAGATGGTGTGCTCGAACCCTCGTACCTGTACAGGGGAAGTGTACAGACATAAAGCATACATGAGATTCTATGTTCAGTTTCGATAACACGGTCTAATAATGTTTCATTAATGCAAACTGGGATACAGATTGAGTACATCTACCTTATTTGAGCCAATTAGGGTAAATAAACACTGCTAATACTCGTACGTTATTGTGTCCATACAAACTTTTCTTCTTGAAAATGTACTTGTGATTGCTTTCTTGACTAGTATCATACTAACCAAAATATGAAAAAGTTAAAATAATACAAGTTATAAAGTCATCTCGAATTTAAATGAAGTATACTTTATTTCAAAAATTAATGTGCAATTGTATACAGCAGAGTGCTGCAAGGCATTGCAGTTCCTCGCTCGAGCGTTTCTTATTCCTTTGCCGTAAGTTCTATGATCTTGAGTTCGGGAAGTACTGATTATCAACGCAGGGCATTCACCAACGCAACCTCGCTTCGGCTGTTGCGAAAGAAATATGTGACATGTCGTATGCAATAGCGCGTCCGAAATCATGTAATATACGTAGATTTTTTAGGCTAATATTCCATTTTTTATACAGCTGCATTTCTTACATACAAGCCAATTTAATGTAGCAGAAGAAAATGTAATTAATAAATGTTTAACAGATTCATTTTCCAAGCAATGGATTGGAAGAATGTCGTTAATTCCTTTTCGATGAACATTTCTCTTTTCTTTTCGAAAGTGAGGTTGATTAGTTGCAACTGTTACTTTCTCTTGCTGAATTTGCAGCAGAGATATAAAGTATTTTCACTTTTCATTCTTACTTTTGCACAAAACGTGAACTACGCTACTTGTTTAGACGCTTCAACTTTGCGTCATCTTTAATATTGCGTTTTACTCTTGAAATTGTGACTCAACTGGCGGAGTGAAAAGTGGCCGAGCGCCAGTCGCTTGTTAGCTCGGCCGAGCGCTTTTCGCTCGTGATGGCGAGGCAAGCAAATCCTAGCGGATGTTGTAAAAACTACCAAGGCACTCGGGCAAAAAGGTTTCGCTACATAAAGGGGACTAGTATACAGAGTTGATCTATTACAAATGAATGAAATATATGCCATCACGTCTTCATTAAATACAATCAAAGGAGATGACTTCTGCGGTGAAGAATATACGAGTGTAAACCTATTTGAATATTTCTTGCCATACTGTAATTCTTATTTCATCACTAAAACAAGGGGAAAATAATTTTCCACCGCAGGTGTTAACTTCATGTTCTTTGCGTTTTTATTGACATATGAATGCAATATTCAAGTTTATGACTCATAAAACCAATAATTTAATTAATTTAGTATTAGTAAATCAGTCATGAAAATTGAAAACGAATAAACTCGTGAAAGGTTTGAAATTTTAAGATTACAAACATATTTACAATACGAAAGTTACAAGAGTTCCGGCAATGATATCCTCCTATCATGGTGCAGGTAGAGCAAGAAATATTAAAATCACTGAATGGAAAATGAAATATGTCCTTCTCCACCACTAAGTTATTCATAATAGTAGCTCATATCAATAATCTTTGTGTTAGATAATTGTATTTG
The DNA here is from genome assembly GCA_011170035.1 of Teleogryllus occipitalis. Taxonomy (NCBI): domain Eukaryota; kingdom Metazoa; phylum Arthropoda; class Insecta; order Orthoptera; family Gryllidae; genus Teleogryllus; species Teleogryllus occipitalis. Next base: position 59,743 of record BLKR01005352.1, read on the forward strand.
AATAGCATCACTAATTATTACTTCCCTTTTCAGGACCTCGTTGTACGCGCGTTTCCTCTTCACTACAAATCTATCGTAAAACTATACTTTTATATAATCGGTACGTGATTGTAGAATCATAAAAATTATCTGAAAATGCTTGTATGTTAAAAATATATTCTATCGTCTATTATTATCCTCTATATTATCGTCTTTTATTTGTTCTCTCTGAGTTGAAGGTATGAAAGGTTGATTACGTCCTTGAAGCTGTTGCTGCTGCTGGTCGGCGCTAAGGGACCACTAAGCTCACGTAATTTATCTTTTGTCAGTTTTCTCAAAAATATTAGAGAGGCTTTTCTATACGCGAATGGAAACCTTTCTCAGGAAAGACGAAGCGTTTTCAGACTCACAACGCGGTTTTAGAAAATCAAAATCTACGGAAACTGCCTTTTTTCTTTTATTAAAGATGTTGCTTCATCAGTAGACCAAAATGAAGAACCCATTGGGATATTTTTAGATCTTTCGAAAGCTTTTGACGTTATTATCCATAATATCTTGCTCTCAAAAATTACCTTCTTATGGAATTCATGGTATTGCCCTAAATTGGATAACCTCGTACCTAAAACATCTGTAGTATTTGTCAGAACTGACTTACTTAACGGTGGGAACATATTTTCATGTAATACTGATATTTATAGTTACAACACACGACGTAGAAATCATGTTTATTTTAGTTTTTGACTAAATAAATAAAAAAAAAAGTTTTAAAAAATAATTCTAATGTCACTAATATGGTACAAAGATTGGTACGAGGTATATCATTGTAGTTTTTTAAAAGACACGCGAATTCCATTTCATCGGTCATGCTCAATTACGAACCATAGAGACGAAATCTGTATAATGTAGCAGTAAGAGCACATACGTTTATCAGCGATTGTTGTACCTGTGGCAGTCCACTTACGTTCAAAGAAGCTATTAAAATTATATTAGAAAACTCGATGGCCTATTTTTAAAAAAATAAACCCTAATAATACTAATTGTTAAAGAACAAAGTCACATTGGCGAGGTGCTTTGCGTGCTCGTTAGTGTCCATTGTGATGGCGCGTGTGTGCAGGTGTCGCAGGCCAGCCGTTAGCTAGCCGGCAAAGACGAACAATCGAACCAAAATGCCAAATACATACATACATGTGTCATACATGTGACAATCGAACAAAATGCGAAATACATACATACATGTGACAATAAATAAGAACTGTATATTGAAGCATTCGTTCTTTGCAGCCAGCATTGCGTGCTCGATAGTGTCTATTCCGATGGCGGGCGCGCGCGCGCGCGCGCGCGTGTGTGTGTGTGTGTGTGTGTGTGTGTGTGTGTGTGTGTGTGTGTTGCAGGCCCGCCCTTAGCTAGCCGGCGAAGACGGACAATCGAACCAAAATGCCAAATACATACATACATACATATGTCAATAAATAAGAACAATAAATTGTACCATTCATTCTGTCTTAGTGCGTAGCATGCTCGCTAGTGTCCATTCTAATGGCGCGTGTGCTTGTGCCGCAGGCCAGCTGCCCCCCGAGGAGCCGGAGCCCGAGTTCCTGGCGCCGCTGGAGAACATGACGGTGACGCAGGGCCGCCACGTGTTCTTCACGTGCGTCGTCAACCACCTGGGCTCCTACAAGGTCAGACACAATTTCTTTTTTAAATTTATTTTATTTAATGTCGCCCAACGACAAGGTTTTGCGACTGGAAGTATACATGATAAACAATAATTAATACAGGATCTAAATTACATAGTAAATAAACAATTTAAACAAGTATTAAACAGTTACTTACAATTGACAGTCAGACTTATAAATCGCATATAAACACTTTTAATATTTTACATTTTTAATTCTGAACAAGGTAAATTTACAATCTAATTTACATTAAAAATAATTAGTACATTTGTTAACATTAGTAGTTGACAATGACATTTTTTGAGTGAAAGTATCCCAGTGGTACATTTCACTGCCTTCTTGAGTCTAGAACAGAAAAAGCCGATTAACTACTTTTGGTTAGGAGTATATGTAACTCTCCCTCTCTCTCTCTCTCTCTATATATATATATATATATATATATATATACATAATATATATATATATATACATAATTTTTGGGGACTAATTTGAGAACCTGTAATGGAGTTGTAAGGGTGTAATTCTGAGTAATCGGTAAGTTTCTTCACTATTACCTAGTAGGTTGATGGCTAGAGGATTTGGGTGGGTTTCCAGACGTTGAAGATAGCTTGTTTCGATTCTTTGAAAGACTGTCAGTACTTTTAAGTCTCTATGTAGAGTTGTGTTTGAGATGTACCAAGGTGTTGCAGCAATCATCCTAAACGTTTTGGATTGAAATCTTTGTAAAATGGAGAGATTTTACCTGCTTGATCTATTTTACATAAGTTTAATATTTTTTCCTGAAAATCACTGGAGTAGTATAAACTAGTTTCAAGATTGTTGGTCTGTAGAATTGATTTCAGCCACAATTGCTTTTTTGCTTTTTAACTGTTTTTTAACTTTTTTTTTTTTTTTTTTTTGCTGTTCTATTGTACGGCAGTAATGTCGAGGTTGAGGCCACCCAAGGGAGTTTGTGGAACGGGTAGCACGACGAAATCATCCCTCCGCGCAGCTGTTCACCTCGCCACAACTGAGCACGAAGTAGTGAAAGTTGCCCTGAACGCTTTTACACTTTACACATGACGTACGATTAGGAAGAAATTAGATAAAGAAATTTAATAACGTTTGTTGAGATTTTTTATTTATATTTTTATTTACATTTGAACATTGTTGCTTCAAATGCTGTAGTAAATTTTATCTTTCTTCACCAACCACGTTTTTATATTCAATCTTGTTTCATTCCATAGTGTTTTTGTATGTTATACTTCTTTATTTAAAGTAAATGATTTGGCATGTCAATTATATCATAAAGGACCGCTTCCTCCCAATCTAGATCAAAATATTTTAAATCTCTGGAACACTGTGCTGCAGCTTTCGACAACGCCATCAGTATTGGAAAACGGCGGGGTTACTATTGAAAGTTTGCTTTCCTGACGCTAGATGCGCTGAGAAGCTTGTGGCATGGTATGGTGCCACGAAGCTTGCTACTGCCACCGGTAGGAGACTTCGACATCACTGTTTTTCGGTATAGCTTCAAAAATTTGGACCGTCAAGTTAGCTTCCAAAATACCGCCGTCAATAATCAGAATTGGATTGTAACAAAAATAAACCATTTCACGAAGTAAAATCTATGTAAAGGCCCATTCACAATGCAAACATAAGTATAAGCATGGCGTTAACATAAAAGTTAGGACGTCTACAAGTGGACTCATTCACAATGCGTTCGCATAAGCATAACACGTAAGACGTTAACTTAAGAGCTTGCAAGCTTCAAGCTTCTGTGCTTATGCTTATGTCAGACATAAGGAATGAGCCAATCACAGTTCGTTAACTCAAAATCGAGTATCGAAGTCGATAGGCGAACTATTCGTGTCGATTCGTGTGCTGCGTCTCATAGCCAATAGAAACTCTTATTTTGCCTGTGTTTATGTTCGGCATTGTGAATACGCCAACTCTTCGCTTGTGTTAATGTCTATGTCTATGAGTTATGCTTATGTTTGTGATTGCATTGTGAATGGGCCTTAATGTTCATGTACATGAATGATGTTTTGTACAATACAAATAGTTTGATAATGTGTATGCGCAGAATTTTTCTTACTGCGTTTTACTATAAATACTTGATTTTGTTGTAGGTCTAGATTCGCTGTCGCTAAAATGCGACCACATGTACAGGCAATACTCTACTTACATGCAAAACAGAATTTTTTCTGTTATTACAAACGTAAACATTTTTATACATTAAGTATTTTGATAATGTTTTCCATTTTTATAATCACATCAGATCAATGTGATTTATGGGCGATTTTAGTAAGTTTCTTTTTAACTTGTAAACATCTACCTTCCAATTTATTGGTTCGTTACGAAAATCCGGATAAATTGATAATCTGGCAGGGATGCGGTCACAATTAAACCGAATTATTGATATTCTACTAAATTGGTTCAATTAATAACTCTTGTTTATATTTTCCGCGTTCGAATTATGAAACTGTGACGTCGCGTATAACTTCGTTGATGATGCATTTGTAGAGTCATTGAAATTAGTAAATGCATTTCAATCGAATTTAAGTTTTTTGACACATTTTTATTTCCTTAAAAATGATATTTTAAATTAATTATATCATTAACACATCAAAAATTAAACATATAGAAATATGTAAAAAACTTGACTATTAGTGGAACAGTTCCTAACTTGATCTTATCTGTAAGGATGCGGTGAGAACTAAGCAAAAGGGATGCCACGAGAACTGCGGCGCCCAGAATCCCCACCAGACAGTCGCTGACAGCAAATTTAGCTCTGTGTGGACTCTCAACAAGAAATATTACCCCAAAAAATTAAACCCAAATAATTTTGTAGGTCAAAGACGCATGAAATTCTACATCTAATCATCGTAGTGTCTCGCACCACAGTGAATTTATTTATTCTTTACAGCATGCATTTTTTTAGGAAATCGACGAGTTAATTTATTTGGCAATGTTTCCAATGTTATTGTTGCTCCTATTAAGGAGTTCATGCGCGTAATTGTTTTCATATGTGCGTGAGAAAGGAAGTAGCGGTGCACAACACCTTAGTGTACCTTTGCGAGTGCAATTAATTTTCAAACTTATGTTTTCTACAGACGTTTTAACCTGTAGAACATACGTTAGAGTACATGATATGATTGATTGATTTTTTCGTGTTTCCGCGCGCGTCAACTGCTTTGGTCATTAGTGTAGTGCATGTTTTTTCTCGGGAGATGGAAGTGATCTTCCCCCGCTGGATGGCGAGATCCGGCGCCGACCTACCGTCGGTTAGTGGGGTTTCCTCCTAACCAGGACTCTCCCACCAACGGGGCACCGCCCCAGCCGGGACAAGCTCTTAGCTCCTGACCGGTCTCCTGGAATATGTGGTAGTGTAGTGCATGTTAGTGTAAGTGTGTGTGTGTGTGTAATGGGATAGGATTGGACAAGGAAGAGGAAGGAGAGATCGCGCGCGGTCCGTGGCCCGTTCGGTAGGGTACTGCTCCGGCATTCGCCTGGTGTTGAACGGAGAAACCACGGAAAACTACCCATCAGAGCAGCCGGCCGCTAAAATGCTTCTCCAGACAGCGACTGAATTCGACCTAGCTGAAAAGCTAGTGTCAAAAATCCTGCCGCCGTCATTACTCGAACCTAGTACCTCCCGGTCAGAGGCGCTGCAGTGACATCCGTTGATGCTCTGAGCGACCGCTCCCGGCTGCATGATATGTATAAGACTGTTGTCAAGAGATGAAAAATGTATTGCAAGAACCACTATCTTTTGATAGTGGGAATGTGTTATGAATGCTTCGTTTAAGGCCAAGGAAACATTGAAAATTGAGAATAATTTCCACTGAAACAATAAAAGCAGGAAAAAATAAAAAGGAAAAATAAAAAGAGATAATAAAATATTCAATTTTCAATAATATTTACCAAATATGATTTGCAAACATAATTGTGTAGGTGATATACTTGTATGTGAGACCATGGTGCGTTGACCTTTATAGTCTCTACACACGTATCACTGACCCCACCACAGAGGCAGAGAAGCGAAACGGATTTTGAATTACTCCGAGAAAACTCCTTCTGACCATGTGCTCGACGAGGTGTCGTTCTGTGGGAGAAGAGGATTTCCCCAAAGACTCCAACAATATAAAAGCTGGGCAGTGCAGCGCAGCAACAGCAATAACAGGCTTTCCAGAAATGTGAGAAGAGGTTTAGAGCTGTTAGTAGCAGTTTTTTTGAACGGTAACAGGATCAAGAAAACTGTATAAATTTGAAATTAGTGATCAACCTTGCATATTTGACTTACTTCCAGAACATACGTGGTACTCTCAGTCTGATCTACAGCTGCTGCCAAAGTTTTAAATAAACACTCCAGGTCTATTATCGAAAGAATGTTTTCTCCAATATGTGATAGACATACTGAAATTTCGTTGTTAAGTAATAATAATAATAATAATAATAATAATAATAATAATAATAATAATAATAATAATAATAAAATTGTCTTTATTTGTGGCGAGGCTCAGGCCTTGACGCCTGCTCTTCCATCTAACCACTTTAATGAATTTACAACTTTAAAAATTACAGTTGATGCGTTCAGATGTAATTAATATTAATTGACATGTAATGTTGCAGAGGAAAAAAATCAATTTGTGGCAAATCATTTACAGTAATTTCTCTGTGCGAGCCCAATGAATTTATTGTCATTTTTTATTTATTTTTGAAATTTTGGAAAATGGAGAGACATGATATAAGAAACATTCTTAAAAAATGAGGTAAAAAGAGCTCCTACTTATTCCACTTAGAATCAATAATTCTAAATTCACCCGAAATGTCATTTACGTCTGGGATGCAATACCAGGGACCATTGCAGCATACGTCTTAAGCGATTGAGTTAACCCAGAAAAAAACTCAATGAAGATGGCGTCATAAGGTTGAAACATTGAGAGCAAGAAATACCAAGATTGAGAGTGAAAAACAAAAGGAAAGGGAAAGAAAATAAAATGGAGGTGGACAAGAGAGAATAAAGAAATGATAATGAAAAGGGTACAAGGGGAACAGAATGGAAAATATAGTATATATAATTTTACAATTACATAACAACATGTAGTACTTGAGGACATATGCAATACATAATCTCAAACAAAAACATGGAAAATTACCACATTAATCATTAGGTAAAGGCACTTACAAAAGGATTTCTTACGGTATAAAATACATAATGTGTCAGTAAAATAATGGTATGACAGTACTGATTTTCATTGTAACAATAATAGCAAGAAAGAATTATAAAAGTGTTATACATCATGATTTCAGAAAGATTTATAAGCTATAGTTTTACATAAAATTTTCTTATTTTACATTTAGAAATACTTTACATTATAGTAACAAAGTATGTGTATTTTAGATATTGCTATGTAATTTCTCTAATTTTAAACCTTGTATCAGAAGTAATAGGATTAGCTTTTACTGTATCGTAAAGTAGGAAAGGAGGAAGATGGCCAGGAGGAAACGAGTGCTAAGAAATATTTTCGAAAATACGACTACAAAAAAAGGTCTAACATGGAGGATGATATGCAATAAAGGGATCATGGTATTTTTTCAGAAAAAAATAAAATAAAATTTCGGATAGAACAGAGAAAGGATAGAAACTACATTTCATTGTTTTTTATCCAGACACCAAGTTGAGTTTTGAACTTTCTAAAGTTGCTAATTCTCTTAAGATGTGTAGGTAGTGAGTTCCAGTTTCGAATTACTGTGACAGTGTAAGATTTACTGTATGACACAGTGTTGTGTCGAGGTATGCACAGCAATAATGCTGAACGTGATCGCTCTAGTGTTAGCATTTTGAAGTTCTTAGACAGGTATGTTTGAAGGCCATTGTACATGGTTTAATGGGGAAGCAACAGGCTATGCAATATTCTTTTTTCGATTGAGATAATTATTGTCTGTCTGTAGTACGCAGATACGTGATCGTACTTACGAATATCGAACATGAAACAAACGCATGCGTTTTGCGCTGTTTGCAACTTCCGTTGTTGCATAGATTTTAAGTCAGTGAGCAAAAAATAACAGTAATCGAAATGGGGCATAATCAGTGAATTAATCAGCTTCATGCGTGTGTTTATAGGAAGTAGTTCATTTACGCGTTTTAGGGAATGGAGGTCTTTGAATCCTTTTTGACAAATCTTACTTGCGTAGTCCAGCTGAGAGTGCTGTCTATGTGAATTCCTTGGTTCTTTACGTTATTGTACCAGGGTAGAGGAGAGCCATTTATACTAACGGGTGGAAGGGTTTTATCTAATTTGTTTATGACGTTGCGAGAGACTATCAGTAAACTTTGGAATTTATTTGGGTCTAATAAAAGTCCTAGGGCTGCGGTCTACTTATTGATAGCATTTAGGTCCTCATTTATTTTCTGAACTAAAGAGTTTAGCCTCGATGGATATCCGCTGACATATAGTTGAAGGTCATCTGCGTGCATTTTATGGCGACAGTATTTACGACATTGTCGAACGTCGTTTACGTAAATTAAGAATGATAAGGGTCTTAGAACTTTTCCCTGTGCAATACCTCGGGCGGTTTTGATGGCACTAGATCGTTTTTCATCTGATACTACGACTTGTTGACGATCAGAAAGATATTGTGAGAACCACCGTATCCTGGGTTGAGTGAAGCCCAATGCTTTCATTTTCTCTAACAGGATATTATGATCGACCGAGTCAAATGCTTCACTGAAATCTAAGAGAATAAGTATTGTCAATTTATCGTTACTAATGGCGATTCTGGCCTCTTCAATTAAGCTTAAAAGCACAGTTCCTCTACTTCTGCCTGATCGGAAACCATGTTGATGTTAGCTTAAGAGATTTTTGCTCTCTAAATAGTTCGTAATTTGATGTCGTGCAATTCTTCCTAATACTTAAGAAATTCTAGGGAGAATACTAATAGGTCTGTACTCAGGAGGGTTTATTGATTTTGAAAGAGGATGAACTAGTGCAGTTTTCCAAGAGGTCGGATAAGTTCCACTTCTGAGAGGAAAATTTATTATATCTGTTACAATGAAATATATTATTTCGGTTCAAAGTTTCAGTAATTATGCATTAATATTGTCTACTTCGGAGGCGCTTGATTTTAGGCTCTGAATAGTTTTGAGGACGTCAATATAATTTGCACACGCGAAGAAACATTCTTCTGGAATATTTCTAGAATGGAACTGTAAGTTTGATATAGTCATGTTTTTTAATGAATCTTCGAAACGGGGGGCCATACTAGCGAAACGTTGGTTTAGGGAGTCTAGGGGTACATTAATTTGCAGCGGTGCTCGTGATCTGCCTATGCCAAGAGTGCGTAGAGATTTCCATACTTGTTTCGAGTCGCCATTTGTGCCCAAAACTTTGTGGTAATATTTACATTTCGCGTTTCTCAAGTTTTGTTTAACAACATTTCTTAATTTTTTGTATTTAATTCTGTCTTTTTCGCATTTTGAATTTCGAAAAAGTTTGAAAGCAGCGTCCCTTTGTTTCATTAAGCAACGTATTTCATTTGTTATCCAAGGTGCCGGCGGACATGTTGCACGAGCTTTCCTTACGGGTGTGTGCTGATCAATCAGTTCCATCAATTGATGAGTAAAAGTATTTACTTTTCTATCGAACGAACTTTCTTGAGAGACAAGATGCCAGGGCATAGACATACCGTTAGAGAGAAATAATTCAAGATTGAATCTTTTGAAATGGCTGTATTTGAAAACTGTTGGCGTATATCTGGGGCATTTCACATTGTATGAGACGTATATGAGGTTGTGTTTTGGTATTCCAGGAACTGGTGATTGGCCATAGAATTTCACTTTGTCATGATTCGATACAACGATATGGTCTATCCAAGTATCTGTACTGAGTGTATGGTGAGTTGCATTTAGTAATAGGATAGAAAGATTAATTTCACCGAACATACGTTTGAATTTGTCGGCATGCGACATAGATTTCAGAAGATTACAATTGAAATCGCCCATCAGTATTATGTTATTATATTTACTTGAGCAGAACGCAATTTCTTTGTCGATAGCTTCAATATTCTCGGCTTTCGGAGGGCAGTACACTACGCCTAGGGCACTTTTTTGTTAAACATTGAAATTTAATGAAGAGATATTCGTTACTCTCCATTAACGTTATCTGCTGATGAAGTTATATAATTATAAGTGAGATCATCTTGAAGGTAAGTACCGATACCACCTCCCTGTGACGCGATGTGTGGGTTCCGATTACTTCTAAGAAAACGGTATCCATAAATTTTGATAAGAGTTGTAGCAAGTGACATCTTTAACCACGTTTCACTATTAAGGAGAGCATGAAAACGATGTGTTGAAATTAGTTCTCTCACTTCAAGGAGATGACAATATAGCGATTGAGTATTACGTGACCTACAAATAAAGTTCGCGATGAAGATTTTGATTTGGAGGCGTAAATATTATGAGTAAGCGTTATTGGTTGATTGCTTTGTCCATGTAATGAGGAAAGCTGTAGGAGCGGATTCATGCTGGTGGCCATGCTTTCAGAAAGTTTGTAGAGAAAAGATGAAAGAAGAAAAGATGCTTAGAGGGGTGAGGAGGAAAGAGAGGATCCTTGGAAATTCCAAGTAAAAGGAGTGTTAAGCTGTGGAGTAAGGTTGGGGAGCGCTGTTACTTAGGCGGAAATGGCCTGCAAGTCGGCAATTGTCTGCGCGCGGGCTTTCCCGCTACCTGATTTAATGACTATTGTGCCATCTTCCGTCCAGACGTTCCGCAGGCCAAATTGATCTATGGCCGCTCTCAGAACCTCCAGATGGGATCTTGTGAGGTCTTCTCGTATTGTGACACCGGTGTTCTTCAATTTGTTTTCTCCCGAAAGACTTTACGGCGCTTCCTGTCAATTACAAATTTTACAATGAGCGGTCGTGTTGTCCTGCGATCTTGAGTCCTACTCTATGGCATCTATCAATATCGTTCAGTCTCAAATCGACACTTCTCTGTTTTGTCACATCAAGCGCAAGTTGATCTGGATTTTCATTATCTTTTTTCTTGACTCCGAAGATAAGCTAGGAATTCCGCCGGGTATATATCTCGAGTTGATCTGTTCTCGTGTCGAACTCTGCTTTCAGAGTTTTAATTTCACTGTCTCGGTCTTCAATTTTCCTGTGCAAATTATTAATTAGATCGGTGTTAAAATTTATGCTCTCTTCTAACTGCGTGGCGACCATTTCAGTGAGGACCACCGCCAAGGAGTTAAGGAAGGCAGGGCATTTAACAATTTCCTATATTGATTTCTACTTGTAAATTGTTTTGCTTACTCTAAGTAATTGGTATTCTCTGGTATTCGATTCCATGTTGACAAATAAAGAAGAAAAAGAAAAAAACTACCCAATTAAATTAAATAAGTATAAGTAGAGTTTAAAAGGTGAGATTCACAAAATGTTAGAAGGAAATTTTAAGTCACGTTAGAGGAAATAAATTTGAAAGAATGACCAAATTTGTTTAACTAAGGAATAAGTTTTACATGCAGCGAGGAGCAGATTCAGACGGATTTGCTATATGAAGTAAATAGAGATTAAAGAAAGTATAGTGGAAAGAAAACTAGGAATTTGAAAATACTTTACTATTAAGTTACTATTAAGAAAACGATAGAAAGGAGAATACCACGTAAGCGATAGTATAAACTACAATACTTATCTTTGAGTATTTACGTTGCGACTACTGGGCCCGTGCTGTACACTCTGCCGTTGACCACCTGCAGAAAACTACCTGCGCCTAAGCTCGGAGCGCTCCGGGACGATGTTCACTCGACGAGGAACATCCACAGACTAGAAAACCAATACCTGAAAGAATTATTTTAAAAATAGTGACATTAACTTTAAAAACACAATAAACTTGACTGGTAAGTCATATTTGCTATAATTCCCTAGTTCATTGTAAATATTTCGATAATAAAACTCATATTAATGATTGTTACATGTATCACTCATACTTTATTGGGTTATTTATAATACTCATTTTTCTTAGACACTAGAAACATCTTGTTTAAACAACAAATACATTACTATCCTAGTTCATTAGTTCAGCTTGTCACGATTCTTAATTACATTACCGAGTTACATTTATAGAGACAGAGCAAATTAAATATGTCAATTCGCAGCTTCAATCATTCAAAAATATCATTTTAGTTTGATTAATATCGCTTTGCCGGATTCAGAGTTAGAAGGGATCACACAAATATATAATAATCGCGAATATTATCGATCATCATTGCAAATGTGCAGCGAGCTAAAAATTATTCAAATGCCCCACTTTTGTTATAAAAGTTATTTTAAATCCTCATTATTTCTGCCACCTCAAAATCTCCAATTCTCACATTCAACTGTAAACAGCTCCACCTGTAAATCTTGCCAAATTCACCTCCACCCGAATCTGTCCTAGCTCTCGGCGTCGTCCATCTTTCCGCAGCATCGACGGCGCAGGAATCTCACACGCAGTCCCCAAAGAATCGGCAACGTCCGCCCAGCAAAACCGCTTAGAGCGTAGCGCCATCCCACGCTACGGCCAGCGACTCCTGCGTTCGCCCGAAATATACGCCCACGCGCGCCGCCCTGGAGTTAAAGCGTCTCCATATTTATGAGCGATTTCTCTAAGGCGGACGCGAGAAGAAAGGGGCGGGGCCGGGAGGGGCGACGCGGCCGTGCCCGGGTGCCCTCCCTGCGATAATACCGTTATCGCCGGCCAGCAGAGACCTCTGGCGGCGGCGGAGCGAAGCGACCGGGCCGCGCGAGGGCTGCTGGGAGGCGCGCGAGCCTTCGCGGGGAACCCCCGAGCCGCCCGCCGCCGGAAACAAGCGCGACCGATGCCTCGGGGAGCCCGCCCAGCCGAGCATACAAGTCGGGGTCATTTCTCTCGATCCTCTTTGAAGCTGCGGCCCGCGGCCCACTGGGATTACTATTCAAGTAGAAGAATCTACTTTCGGGGTTCAGCTTCTTGCGATGCTTTCCGCACCCCTTCCGGGATTCTCGGCCCTTCTCTGTCATTCCCGGGTGGCGCGGTGGTTGCGAGAAAAGCAGGCTCCTCCCCTCGGCGTTCGCCTGATAGGGCTGAGAGAGGAGTCGAGATTTTTTTTTTTCGAAAATCGAAAGGGGACGCCTGTTCTTGGGAGGCCGGTTTCCTTTAAATCAAATCCAGCTTGAACGTTCATGTGATTTCGTATCGGAAGAAATTGGTCGGAACGTCGATGAGGAAAAAAGAAGTTTTCGGTGGTTAAATTTTTGTGTGGTCTTTTAGGAGACCAAGAATCAAGTTAAGGAACATTCTTTTTTACTGGCGTGCTATTAACCGCGTTCCAGAGAGTGTTTGAGAAGAATGGGTTTGTAAATAAATCGCACAAAGTGAATGAACCTTGAAGGGAAGCTATACATCTTCCAGTATAACATCCTTTTGTATGTTCCGCGACAAACTCGCCCGCCCAGTACTAAAGACAATAGACTTCTGAAACATCTCAGCACATGTAGTAAAATGGAGTCATTTCATGGGCTACATTTATAATTATAACTTGTGCAATAAATACGCAAAAATGTAATGGTATTTTAGATTATTGGTGGAATTATAAGTGTGTTATTTTTCATTCAACATTTTTCTCAAAACAAATAATTTTTGTGTATTCATTATTTGATCGTGCAGTTTCAAACAGTGATGACGTGCAAGAATAATTTTATGCAATCCTTTAGTCCACAAGAAGAATGTTCACTCGGAGTTAGTACTTGTATTTCTACGACATAAAAATGAGGCACATGTTTACATTTATAAAAAATATGTGAACATTGAACAATAAAAAACGTTTTAATTGAAGCTTTTCTTGTTATTATCTTTCCTTCGCAGTAAATTATAAAAGTTCAGACGCAGTTTTTAATTTAACATTAAATAAAATATACTTAACTTCAATTGACTCCAACCCGGTAGGAGTTATTTACAATACAAATTGACAATATAAATGCAAAAATTATTTTAATAATAATGTAGGACTTAATATTACAGAGGACAGCACTATACCGCGGCTATACGCAGCAGTACCATCCTCTGTGCTGCATGCTTAAGTTTCAACATATTTCACATCTCAGTGTACCACACGACACTTTCCATTGCTTAAATTATATTTTACTCTGCATAACATTCTGAAGTTAAATGATCTATTGTTATTGTATTAATTCCAACTTATTTCTAAAACCACGGAATTGTCAGGAGTAGAATCTAAAATTGCTACTCGGTAAATCCCTAAACTTCTATTGAATGGAAATTTCCACACATTTTTTCTTTGCTTCGTTGTCGGAATTTGATGAATATGATCCCCTCTGCCGAAATTCATGGGGTTCTGTAATGTATTCTGAATTTCCTGAAACTTCCTTGAATTCTTCTTACTTTTAGCACTTACCGTGACTTTCTTAATGCGCTTCTCCAGTACGTAATCGCTTGCTTTTGAAATATTTCCAGATTTGCTTTGTGATTAATTCTATATAAATTGCACAAGACATTTTGATTATATTCAATTACACGACGAGCAAGAGATAAATAAATGAATTATTTCGCGTTTACTCTATATTTCTTTAAAGTTTAGATTACAGAATGCAATGACTTCCACATGTTCTCGTAACTTCATTTGCTTGATTCTCCCACTACAATTTACTATCAAACTGAATTTCAAAGTATTTACTACTCGGTAACCGCGAAATGAAATCATTAGCCAAGAACTAATTAGCTACTCATTTAGAATAAAATATATTCAGGAAGAATTCTCCATCAGTATTATTTGTGACTCGGATTACTTTAGTTATTTACTTATTTATATTTCGGATTATTGTAGTTATTATGAAATTATTTTCAAAGAAATCTGTCTTATTGTTGCTGAAGGAATTCGTTACTTCTCAAGCGAAATCGACCGTAAAAGTGCGATGCAACTCTCATGAAGAAAGCTCTCAACCTCCCAATTCGTCCAGGACCCACCGTCCGCCGAGTGAAATGAAAGCCGCGGCGGAGGTGAAGTTTAGTTCATGAGCGTCCCGCGCAGCGAGCTGCTGTGCTGCTGTTTCGACTCGCGTCTAGCGGAGAGGGGGTGGGGTGGGGTGGGGTGGGATGGCGAGGTCCTCCGGAAACGGAAATTCCTCCATTTCGCTAACGGCCACGATGGCGGCGCGGGAAGCCGCCGCACCACATATTTACCACCCCCGCCCACGCCACACGCCCCCTGCCCCGCCGCCACCACCACCACCACCGCCACCGCGCCACCCCCGCGGCGTCCCGGCGAGAGACAACGCCTTCTTTAATAACACCACACATCGAGCTGCAGATTACTTTTAAATGAATTTCTAAATTAAAGCATTTACTCACTTTCTAGCATTGTTAAATGGCTTAGAAAATGAAGTTCTTGTACTTAAGACGTGGAACGAGACAAATGGGGCTGCCCGGACGGCTGGGGCGGCGCCGAGCGTCTTCCGTCCCGTCGCCGTCTCTTCTGCGTCTCGCCTCGTCCGCTGCCAGTCGCCGTTCCGTCTCCAGGGCGCCCCCGAGCCCCTTCGGAATCTTGGTCTCCGGCGGTGGTGTACATCGCGTGGCGCTGATTGCTCTCGTTCGCAGTCTTTGTGACTGCAAACCCTTTTCGTGATGTCGCTCCGCTCTCAGAGGGCTGGGTCTGGTCTCCTGCCCTCGGGCTGGTTGTTGCTGTTGCTGTCTGGACAAGCTTCGCTAGGCTTCCCGGGGCGATATTTTCCTTTCGTTCACTATCTCTCTCACTGCCACCCTCTGTATCTCACTCTCTCTGCCTTTCTCGCCGTCTCTTTCTCTTTACGTTCCTTCTATTTTCTTCTCTATCTCTCTTGTCTCTCTTTCTTTCTCCCTCCTTCTGCTATTCCCCTTATCTCTCTTTCTCTCTCACTCCCTTTTTGCTGTCCGTCCTTTTCCCTCCTCCATTTCACTCTAATACTCCACCCTTCAATTTACTCTTTTCACCCTTTCCTCCTAGCCTTTCATCCCTCCACTCTGGAAACTTCTTCCACCTACCATTCTTCATATTTTGCCCTTCAATCTCGATCCGGCATCTTCAACCTCGAATATCCACGCTGCGCCCTCCACTCTCCGCCCTCCGCTCTCCACCCTCCACTCTCCGACCTCCACTCTCCGCCCTCCACTCTCCGCCCTCCACTCTCCGCCCTCCACTCTCCGCCTTCCACTCTCCGCCCCCCACTCTCCCACCCCCTCTCTCCGACCTCCATTCTCCGCCCTCCACTCTCCGATCTCCATTTTCCGCCCTCCACTCTCCGACCTCCATTGTCCGCCCTCCACTCCCCGACCTCCATTCTCCACCCTACACCATAATCCACACTTCACAACCCACTCTCTATCCTCCACCCTACAGTCAGCACCCTCCTCCAGTTGCTCACTCCAGCCCACGTCCCCATCCGCACCGCGGTAGACTTAGTGATTGTCCACCGTCCGTGTTGCTTGGCCACCTCCGCGCCCTTTGTCTTGTCTCCGCCGCCCTCCGGCGCTGGGTGCGTTGTTTCTGTCGCTCTCGGCGCCCAGCCCGCCCCGCCCCGCTCCGCCCCGCCCCGCCCCGACCCTCCCCGCCCCGCCCCGCCCCCACGTCGTCCGACCGCCGCCTGCGTCGTGCCCTCATTCATCACCAGGCACGGACGCCCCCGTCCTGGTGGGCAACGCCTCCTCCGCTGCTCAACGAAAGGGTTCGAAAGACCCGAAGGGGGCCGGAATGAACACGGGCACGGGAAAGGCAGACTGAATGAAAGTGCGACCAAGAGATGGGAAGGAGATGGGCAGAGAAAGAGAATGAGAAATGGCAAGGCAATTGCAAGTAGGTAGGAGTGTTAAACAAGAAGGTAATATTAGGGAAATGTGTTGCTGTTTTAGGACACAAATGGGTCATTCAAAAAGAATCCAGAGGATAATGACGTTAAAAAGAGGTAACAATGAGTGTAGAAAGTTTCCACATAGTATTTTGGGCAAGGAATTTGAGTTCGTCGTTCCCACCACGACCACCACCACCACCACCACTACCACCCAACTTACAAGTACATATTCTTAAAATGTGAGTTGTATTTTTACCTTGAAGTAAAAACTGTACTATTTCAATACTTTTATGTGCGTCCTGCGATTAATATATGGCAATTGTTTTGAATAAATTTAGAGGAGTTTCAAAATTTGTAGGTTTTGTGAAGCAGATCATGGATTCCTTGCCCGCTCGCAGGGATCCACCAGTGAAATGGTGGGATGTTGTGGGTTTTATTATACTCGTTAGTTTGATTCAGCAACTCAGGAGGTAATTAGAGCAAAAAGGAAGATGTGAAGGACTTATACAAAACATAAAGATAGAGTCTACTGCACTCTGTTCGAGTAAGATAAAGAATGTCTAAACAACAGCTAGGAATGGTGGTAGAATGTGAAACTTACTGAATAGGCGAAAGGCACGTTGCATATCTTTGCATTAAGTGCTAAGGGTGGAGTGGGTGTCGAAGTTGGAAATGGAAAATGGTTGTGGAGAACGAGAGGCAGAGGACAGACGAAGACTGTAAGCGGAGAACTTACAGGTAACGGTGACGGATGGCGAAGATTGAAAATAGGGAGCGCTGAGAACGTAGGGAGAAAAATGGAGAGTTGGATGCTGGAGGGTGAATGCCGAAGGTTAAAAGACGGAGACCCGAGAGTGGAGGCCGGAAAGAGGTGTTTGGCGGGTGCAGAACAAATGGTTGAGAACAGAAGGTGCAGGACGGAAAGAGAAAGTTGTAGGATGGAGAACGGTTGATTTAGGACGAATGGTTAACGATGGGGAGTAGAGAGAGAGTGGAAGACGGAGGATGCAAAGCGAATATCTGAGAGCGGAGGAAGGAGAGTGAAGGTCCGATGGTGGAGAACGGATGGTGGAGGACGAATGGACGGATGGTAGGGGATGATTAGTGTGCAAGACGGAGGGCGGCAACCACGCCCTTCACTATGGTAGGAGACGGGGGGAGGTAAGCTGGCCATTCCTCTGCAAGACGAGAGACGGCAATAGCCGGCGGCCACCCTCACTCGAAAATTTCAATGTCCTCTAAGGAACCAGCAACAGCGGGGGGGGGGGGCTGAAGGGGACTAATACACTCCGCTCGAGCCAGCAGGGGCCCCAGCAATCAAATAACTGCGGAGAGCCGCACGGCGCCACGGAGGGGGCGTGGCGCGCAAGGGGGAGGGGGAGGGGAGAGAAAAGAGGATGAGCACTGCGCCGGGCATAAGCCGGCCTGCAGCGGGGAATTTACACGGCGTGGGGTGATGGAGCTGGCTCCAATTGAATGATAGGACTGAAACTCAAGGAGCGCTGTGTCGTTGGTTTTAGTGCTAAATGAAAATTCGAAGGAATTAACGTTAAATCTTGTAAATGAAATAAGGAATGTTTGGCTGATGTAAAACAGATTGTCACTGGATGTTATTCAAACGATAGCGTCAGTGTAAAATAATGCACGTGAATGGTGTAGAAACGAAAAAATGAGATTTCGTTCAGTTTTCAACAGAATATATTTGAGGAGCAAATATTCAAAACGTGACATGTCCCCTTCACCCTTTTCTAATACAAAGGAAAAATGTACCCCAAATATTACACTTCTCAACACTGTCTTTAACTCAACGAATAGAGTACTACTTAACGTATTGTAAGACATCTTACTTTCTTTTTAGAAATAAAATTGTAGGTAAAAACAATAGAACTGAATATTTGCCAAAAGGACATAAATTAATAATATACATAAATAATTATAATATATACCGATATATATAATAACCACCGATATATAAATTTTATCGGTGGTTACTATTTTTATATTACATTTTTGTGTTTATATGATCTCCAATGTTATTAAGCACTTACTTCTCATAACTCCTCACTGTAAGACGTAATTTCTTCTTAATTGTATTTACGATTTCTTCAATGCCAATGAATAAAAGTCAGTAAAAACGATTCTGCAAAATATGTATCTTTTTAAGTGCTCAGAAGGTACTTCAAGTTTCATTTCAATGTAGCTAGTTGTCGTTAGTTGTTCTGATGCAATTACCAGTGCGCCGACGAGACGCTATCCGTTGCTCTTCCATTTGCCCCTGCGCTCCTTGCTTCTCTGGTGGCTGAGCGGCGCTTGCCGAAGGTAATCGTCTGTTTTCTCCCCGATGCGAGCGACCTTTGCTTCTAATTCTTCCTCTTTTTTCTCGCTCGGAGAGGCAGCGTCCCGCGGCGAGTGGCCGGGCCGTCAATACACGCGCTTAAGCGGGCCGCGCGTTCCATCGAACGGCGTGGACACCACTCCGCGGCCGCTTTTGATCTGTTTCGAAGAGAATGGGCTGCAGCTGGGGACGGCACCAGCTCCCGAGAGACGGGACGGAGGGCGGAGGCGGAGGCGGGCGGCAGACAGCGCTAGAGATGGATGCGGAAGTGGATGTGCAAGCCGTGGAGGTGGAGACAGAGGTGCTTCCGGTGAAGGTGGATGTGAACGTGGAGGAGACGTTGTAGTTGGAGGTGAAGGTTGACGTGGAAGTGAAGGTGAAAGTGGGAGTGGAGTTGAAGGGGAAGAGGGTGAAATGGGAAGGTAGAGATAAAGTTGGGGTGAGGTTGAGGAGAAGGCGGAAGGGGCTGAAAGGGACGAAGGTCGATTACGCAAAAGAGAATCAGAGTAGAGTATCAGGAGGCGAAAAATTAGTACGAAAAGGTTTCAGAGCAATAGGATGAGAAGACGAAAGACAAAACGAAGGAAAAACACAGGTAGGAGGAAACGTAAGACGAGGAAGAGATAAATAAATGGAAGAAGGAGAAAACAAATGGGGAGGGATCGGTGGGAATGCAATGGAGGCGGAGGAGGAGGAAGCCCATGAGAAGATGGAGGCGATGGGGGAAGGAAAGGGTGGAGCTGGAGGAGGCAGCAGATGTTTAGCCAGCGCAGGCAGCTGTAGGGTCGTTGACGGCGGAGATGTCTACGGAGCGTAGGAGGCGAAGGGGCGCAGGAAAGGGCGGCTGCGGAAGCGGCGGTCTCGGCGGCAAGGGCCCTCGTCGACGGAAAGAAACGATACCTTTTCCTCTTCTTATTCGTTCATCTTTTTTCCGGTGCTCTCCTATCCGCGCAGCCGGCGGCGGCGGCGGCATCGCTGATTGAATGGGTTTTTGTGTCCTCGCTGCGCGCCGGTCCCCAGCGCTTCCTATGCCCTCCGCCCCCGCCCCCGCCCCCGCTGTCGGCAGGCTGCTCCCAGACGACCTTGCCGCGCAGTCTGTGATGCCGAGTTTCAACGCCCGACGAACCCCCGCCCGACCTGCTTCTCTCCCCGCTAACGTCTTCCCGGCGTTCCACAAGGATCTCCATCGTTGAGTAATCAGCTTTTGCATTCTTTTTTTTTTTTTTTTTTTTTTTTGTCGTTCTGCTCACACCTTGTAATCATCAAGGAACGGATTTTCATGATTTTGCGTGATTTTCTGTTGCTTTAGGACACTGCTAATAACTTTATCATTGGTAACAACTGAGTGATATATAAATTGCTTGATATAAGTGATATATAAGTTGTCATCATTCATATTAATTTAGTCATTTTCTTATTTAAATGAATCACTTTGATTGCGTATATTCTACATATTTCAATGTAGTATGTTACAATTACTGATAATAAATTGTAAACCGCTGAAGAAGTGATGAATTTTAAAAGAGGCAACAGGAATGTTTTCTCCCATTAAATGCCATTTGGTCGCACACATGTGCTGAACTTGTAATGTCTTGTAACTCTTCCTCCTGATCTTCATTGAACGACGCATGACCCACTGGCACACGGTGATTTAGAACACTGACGGCTCTTCATACGCCATCATGAGAAACATACGTATATATTCAACAGGAGAATCCAGATTAGAGGTTTCACAGAAACAACTTCTGCGAGCGGTTGTCATAAACACCCTTTTCCCTGAATTCAGTTTTCCAGGAAAATTTTAGAATGAATGTGAGGATGTGCTAGCAAGCGTAGAACTCCATAGGACAATTTGCATCTTCGAAGAAACGTTCACATAAGAGTAAATTTATGAGCTGTTTCGAAAATGCATTTAAAGTTTTTAAAATATTGTTTGGCAAAAACATAGATACAAATTGCATATCAAACTAGAATTTTCTCATTTGTATTGCGAGTGACGATATACCATGAAATGATGATTTAAAGATGAATTCTTATCTGCTTCTTTAAAATTTTTGAAATGAGAAGTAAATTGAATATGTTAAATATTTTCTCTAAGAGTTTCATTCTATTATACAATTGAAAGAAAGCCATTTTGTTTCTAAAACAGACATGGTTGTTTGTAATACTGATAAACGCGCTCTCACTCTCATTCTATTATTTACATCTTACGTTTAATATTGCCGACAAATAGCCAACCTGAATATCTCGGCAGTGAAACAATTCCCTCTGACAGTCTCCTCGCATAGAGAACAACTATTCAAAAATAGTTCGTGAAATTTTGAGATCAGAGTAGCCTACTCCTCAATTAACATTGTAACAAAAAGATGAAAATAAAAAGCAATCCTTTGAATGTTCATGGAACTCTATATAATATGTGTTTGTGTAGAAGTGTGGAAACTTCCTCCCACTAATATAAATCAATGAGCCATCACAGTGGTCCATCCGCGCGACATCCTTTGCTTTGACCACCGCCGCGCCCTCTAAATGGGCTTTTCGAGTGATTCCCCACGATTTGCAATATCACTGTCCCATTCCCTCCCCTTTCCTTGGCTCCCGCCACAGAAGTCGAGCAAAGCAGTCAGCACCCGCAACCTCCGATCACAATACCTCATACCCCGTCTACGCTCAGAACCACATAATCCCAAAACAAAATCGAAAGTCGATCGTTTAAATGTTCATGATGAAACAAATATATTGAAAAAAGTTTGTCGATGAATGAAATAATTTTGGGGGTCTGTCCGGGATGTAAAGCCAAGCGCCGTCACCGTGGTCCGTCTGCGCGACAGCCTGTCCCTGTGGTCCCGCGCGACAGCTTCGACCGCGGCGCCTTCCCTATAGGCTTCTCAGCATTTCCGTCTATTATCACAGTCTCCCCCTCACTTCCCCACCCTAGCTCCCGCCACAAGTCGAGCAACAGAGTCAGCATCAGCACCCTCCGCTCGCATTGCCTCCGGCCTCATCTTCACTCAAAATGACCCAATGCCGAGATGAAAACAAAAGGCGTCATTTTAGTGTTCATGAAAGACATTTTTTACTTACTCGTTACCGGTTATGTAGCTGTTATATAATGCTGCGCGAAAAAAAACGGCGAATTTTTGGCAGAAAATCTCTTATTCTAGGGTTCTGTAAATGAAAATGTGAATAAAATCAGTTGTTAAATTTAGAGAAATTTTGTCTGTCCGTTCGTCTGTGAACACCGCTAGCGGTTAAAAAATGATATTCCAAAAAAATGATATTCCTCAATCGACCTGGTTGATGTTGTGACGCCTTGAATTTGAAAACATTTTGATTTTTGGAGTACTTAACATGCAGCCCCTGGGACATTTTCAAAATTTTCAAAAAATGGGTCCATCGTTTGTGATTAAATTTTGCTTTTTGGATAGGGTAAAGGACGTTCAAGAGAAAAGTGTAGATATATTTTTGTTAGAAACTTATTTTTCCAAAATTACCAAAATTCATAATTTTTTTCAAGATCTTTCTAGAATTTTAATATGAAGATAGAGATTTTTTCCTTGATGAAATCTGATCCTTAAAGATAGATTTTAAAATAAGGTCATGTGCAATTTTTCGAGAATTTGAGTACTTTTCGCGTAATTTTGCGTGAAAGTACTAGAGAGGAACTACTCGTACGTGCTGTTTTAGCACCACTAGTTTTAAATTGTGGAAGTAATGCGACGGAGAAAATATTTTTCTGACCTCCTCGGAATGCCACCATTGTGGTCCTTCCACGCGACCGCTTTTATGAACCACCCGCCCGCCTCCACTCTCTCAACAGGCTTCTCCAGCGTTTCCGCTCGACGTTTAATATCACCGTCTTCCCCTTCACTCCCCGTTCTCATGGCTCCCGCCGCCGAAGTTGAGCAACGCGGACCGCGGCCGCACCCTCCGCTCACAATGCAGGCCCAATCAGGCGCCCGACCAGCCGCTGCGCCGCGGGGCCCTCCCCCTCCCCCTCCCCGCCTGCCTCTATCGAGTTTATTAAGGCACTTCCTTAGCGCGCCACAAGAGCGGGTAGTTGGCGGTTGCTTATGATCGAGTTACCTGCTAACGCAGTTTGCTGCTCGCGCCGGAAGAGGGCGGTGGGAGGCTTCCGCGAAGGTTGCTGCGCGCCCCGCCCCCCCCCCCCCCCCCCCCCCCCCCCCCCCCCCCCCCCCCCCCCCCCCCCCCCCCCCCCCCCCCCCCCCCCC
>BLKR01005353.1:0-82767 GCA_011170035.1 Teleogryllus occipitalis
TAGGAAACAAAGACCTGGATTATGTAATCATTGTTAAAAATATGCTGAAGAACTTTAAAGATTTTAGATGTTTGATGAGTTTCAAGATTCACTTCCTGCAAGCACGTTTCTTTCCTGAAAATCATGGTGCGATGAGCAAGGAGCAAGGAGAACGTTTCCACCAAGATATTAAAGAGATGGAAAAGGGATATCAGGGTCGATGGAATGTAAACATGATGAGCGACAACTGCTGGATTCTCTACCGGAACACGCCACGGAGCATACTTACGAGGAAAGGCAATACGCTTCCTACAGAAAATAAAAAGATATTACAAGACAAATAATGTTTTTATAAATAAAAATTATTAAGTAGTTTGTATAATAAAAATTATGTGTAATATTGACGAGAAAACGTGTTTTATTTTTTCATATACCGCTAATAAACCTGATAATGAAACCTGAAAACGATTAAGATTGGTTAGCTAAAACACTTCATAGTGCGTCGTGAAAAAATGGTTCGTGATGGAGTAAAACGTAGATCAGATATGAAATGAGCACTCAAAAAACTATATATTTTGTACACATTTCAAAAAAGGTTTTGATGACCCTTAAATTTGCAGGCCTGTGTTATTTTTCCCTACTGAGAGTTCTTCTTCTCCTAGACCGTGTCTGTAAGCGAATCTTCTCGTAGTTGTGGAATTTGTCTTCACTAGCGCTCCTTTTCCCTTAGTCTTTCGTTTTTTCTTCTGTTTAATTTCAATACCAGCTACTGAATAGGGCTTCTTATCTCTTTTCATGTTTTGTCATTATTCTGTTTTTTATACTATCATTATTTGTTTGGCCTCCTTCCGTTTTCCTTCTGTAGACCTCACAGCTTTATATCAATCAGGTAAGTTTGCAAATAATAGGTAGGTAATGTCGAAGGCACAGAAATGTGGAAAATACTCGCAAAGGAGATAATTATTAGTTTCCTTCGTTTCAAACATTGTATGCAGAGTAAGTGTTATCTCATTAAGTATATGGACTAAGAAGAGGATATCAAGAAACGCTAAGTCTACTAAACATAAATAATTATTGAATAATCCGAAGTAAAAAGTAATCCAAATTTGAATGTGGTTACCAGGTCAATTTTCAAAATAAAAATTTGCATTCTGACTTTCTAAAATATTACGTTATAACGTGTTATTGATGGCTTGCTTCAACTCTGAATAGATTGAATGATAAAACTGACTATAAAATATTTTCAGAATGGGCAGACCTGCATAGTGTCAATTATTTTTATAAGAAACGTATCTCACAAAAGGTACTTGAGATAGGATTTCAATTACTTTTATTGTCATAGTGTCATGGACATAAATGAAATTTCACGTTTATATAAAAGTCAAAATATTGGTGCCAGCCAGGCGAGAAATGTTTACCTTGACCTAGAATTGAAAAATTTTATTTTGGATTGTAGACGATGCGATGATGCTCTAATGCACCTTAATGAAACGGCCTCATTTTCTAGTCTGCTCTTCGCGCCATCGTCTCAGAGGGGGGGGGGGGAGACTCTCTGGATCAATCTCCGCTTGTGCTCGGGGCTGTGGGCTGAGACGAGCTAAAAAGCTCGACGCTTGGGAAGAAAAACCAAAACCCCGTCGTGATGGCAAAACATGACAATATATGTACTTTTTATAAATTATTTTTAGTCAACTTTATGTTTTATACCATTTCGATCTCGTATTTTATTAGAAAAATTAACGCCAAATACATCATTCAACAAAACAAAATATATTCATGGGAATTAAATAAATAATTAGATACTACTAGGAATTCCTTTTTGTTCCTCGGAAAGCTACATTTTAAGCATAAATACAGCTACGACCACATGCAACAGTGAAAATTACATATTTTTGAAGAAAAAAATGTTTAAATGAGTTCAGTCGTGCACTTAAAGCTCGACCCGACTGGAGTGGTGCTCCGCTGGAGAAACACCTGGAGCGGGAAATCCCGGAAGCCAGCGAGGTCGGCGCCGATTCTCAGGTATCAGCGGAGGAAGGAGCAGCGTCATCCCCTGGGATATGAGATGCGCTACACTTACGGGACTAATAACCAGGCACAGGTGTAGTCTTCTGGACGTCGCGTGTTAAAAGGGCGTATACCGGAAATAGGTGCGCACAGCACACAAGGTTTCGTGTATTTCACTGGCTAGTCACACAATAAAGGTACACAGAATTTGAGAAATGGGGGGGGTGAGGGAAAGGGGTGGGAGAAGTTTTCGGCTCTAGTTGCATCGTCTGACAGTCGACACCTTTGTAATCTAGGGTTAAAGGTGTTAGTTGAAGCCCTTGAGACCTTGCAAAGGGAATTTTTAAAATAAATGGTCGCGCCCGCAAACGCCAATCCACGGAGTGTGCACGCTCAGTGGAGCGCTTTGCGGCCCACTGTGCGGGGCGACGCGCCTCCAACATGTGCTCCTCATTTCTGCTGTCGCGCAGAATGAG
Organism: Teleogryllus occipitalis; assembly: GCA_011170035.1. Lineage (NCBI taxonomy): Eukaryota > Metazoa > Arthropoda > Insecta > Orthoptera > Gryllidae > Teleogryllus > Teleogryllus occipitalis. Next base: position 2,463 of record BLKR01005353.1, read on the forward strand.
AATGGACTGGCGGAAAAAAGGAGGCGCCGCGCCGCGCCGCGCCGCGCGCAGCGGAGAGATTCAGATCGCGTCGCCCCGGGCGAGAGCGGCGGGCGACGTGCGGGCGCGGGGGCGGGGCGCGGAGGGGACAAGACGCAACGTGGCGAGGTGCGGAGTCTGTGGTGGGGCCGGGTAGTGCAGGGGTGGAGGAGGCGCGGGAGGCTGGAAAGGGCTGTGCGCAGTGTCGCGGGGCGGGGCGGGGCGGGGCGGTGGCAGGGGCGGTGGTCGGAGCGGGCGCGAAGGACGTGGACACGGCGCAGGGGCGGGAGACGGGCACTGTCTGTGCGCAGTGACGCACAGCAGAGGAGATGGCTGAGTGTGGAGGGGGCGGGTGCGTGGGGGGGGGGCGGCGCATGGCGCATGCGGGCGCAGCCGCTGCACTTCCGCGTCGACGCCCCGGCCGCTGCACTCTTTTTCCTGGCGCGCCCCCGCCCCCGCCCACGGCCCCTGCGGCGCGGAAAAACGCGCGCGCGCACACACGGCCCCCGCTGCGATGCTTCTCCCCCGCCCCCCGCTGCTTCCTTTCGCACTCCCGGCCTCTGGGACATTCTTCTCTTTCTTTCATCTCAGTATTTTTCTTCTTTATTTTTTCCTCCTCTGCATCCCTCATTGCCTCTCACATCCCTTGTATTTGCTAATTTTTTTCTTCCCTTCTCTGTTTCCTGTTTTTTTTAACTAAACATTCCAATTGAATGTCCTCTCATCCCAATTTTTTGCTCTTTCTCTTCATCTTCTCCACGTTATCTCTCGGTTTAATTCATTGTTTCCCTACGACCCTCCTTTCGCAGTCTTTTGTGTCGCCCCCTCCTCCTCCGTGGCCGGCCGCCTTCCGCTTCCGCCGCCCGCTGCGCGCAGGGGGGGGAGGGGGGCAGTGCACCGCCGGGGCTTCCGCACGCGGCCTGACGATGCACTTCGATGTTCATCATGCGCTGCCGGGGGAAAATGGCAGTTTGTGAAGAGCCGGATGCCGGCTCCTAGAATAGGTCAGTGTGTTTCGTTATACCTTCACCGTATTGTCTCTTCGTGTGAACGACAATTCTCAATGGATTTTTTTTGTACAGGGAGTCAATGGCATTCTTTGGTTTTCGTATCACATCCCATACTTCAGATATTTTTACGTATACTTGTAAATGATAAAATTTGGTGATTAATTTAGGAGAGCAAACATTTTTTTTACGCAATCGCTTCGTCCTTGATATCGTTTGGACCAAATACTCACATTCGCTCTCAGAACAACGGGAATAATAAAATGGAAGTCTTCATTATACACGACAAGACCGTTCGGTGGTATAACGGTTAGCTTATCGGGTTCGAACTCAGTAATCTAAGCCGTAGATTTTTAAAAGCAAAAAACTCCTTTGAAAGCCTTCCCTCAGAGGGAGCTAAATCGACTGTCCCATATTGTAGATTTACTGCATGAAAAATATCCTTAAGTCTAAAAGAAGCCTCTGAGCTAAATTCATATCGCCTGTTTCGTCGCCCGAGTGACACCTTCTCTCTCCGCCAGATGGTAAAAGGATCGCAGCGAAATTTTGTGTGGTCAGACGGAAGAGCGGGCCTGATGGCGTGAGTCTCGCCTCGTAAAATAAGGCATTAACTAACAGTTATTTTTTCAAGAAAATCAAACATTTTACAGTGCAACTTGTTCTTGTAATTTGACTTGTTATAAGCGTGAATAAGAAATAGAATTGAGTGAGAAATTTTAACAAAAAAATGACTTTCTTATAGGTAATTACGTGTTTTGAAACCGCGATAAGAAGGAACGGCTCTTGAAATTCGACTGCATGACGCCTTGCGCTGAGCAGAGAAGCAACAGATTGCAGTTCGTTGCAAGAGAGAAGTCGGATGTTAGCTTTGGTCATGAATTCTGATTCCCGTTAGAGAGCACTTACGCCTACGAACTGCCATCTGGTGGGCAGCTAGTAAATCTGTATGATAGTTACGTTATTTAACTGACACATTTTACCATGACTAGCAGACTTATGCACATTCTGTAGGTTGTCGTATTGTCAACCAAATGGCTCTACTCCGTCAAACAGAAAGATTGGTTTGAATTTGTTTCCCCTTTGTCAAAGTTGCATGCTAATCGAATCCTATAAATAATTCGGTGAACGAAAAAGCTCGGGAAACTGATTAATCACTATACCTGTATCTTAAGTTTCGGCTAACTATATCAAGTTATTTTCAACTTTAAAACAGGCATGTTAGTTGACAAATGCGTTTGCAGCTATCTACAATGAATTTCCACGAATTTACAAATTATATAGTTCCTGTAAGTCGATTTCATGTAAGAATCACTCGCAACCTGTTTCGAAGATAGTTTGATTGACAATCGAACGATTGAAACTTTCAATTGTTTCTTAGGCTAAAATTGGGTATCAATTGACACCTCTTTCTCCATCTCATATATTGAACCTTATCATAAAAATATTTTTATAATATTGCTCATCGTCTAAATGAATACCTACATTTTGCATGAGATAAATTTGAAACTCGCGATTAAGCTAGAAATTTCAGTTTAGTAAGCCATTAGAACTTAATTTACATACGTACGCCGATAAGCAGTACCATATCTCTTCTCTGCCTCCAGTAAACATCAGACATTACACAGATTATTTTCACTTCACATTCGTGATGAGTGATTTAGTGTGTGCGTTTGGTGCCAGTCGGTTGCGCCAAAGCAAATCTAATTTGTTTGTGCAGTTTGGTTAATTAGGGAACGAATGTAATCTTTGACAAAGTAACGCGTCCTTTGTGAGCGTTACCTCGCTCGACCTAAAGCTGCTGGACCAGCCCTGTGAGCTACTGTTGACTGGCGAAACACAAATCTTTGCGGATCTCTCTCGAAACAGTTTGGAGTCAGTTTATTTAAACTCCATTTAAGCTTTCACTCGCGTGGCACTCGTGGAAACTGCGTTCTTCAGCATTTCAATTAGAAATTAGACCCATGGGCGAGTTCTTGTCAGAAGGCACAATATACTTTGATTTATTGAACGTGGCCCTCAAGGTCACGAGCTGGAAGGAGAGGTGCACATCGCCATCCAATCGGTAGCTCCATACCAAAAATTTAAATCAAAACGAAGCTTCCGATTGGATGACAGTGTCTCCTTCTTCCTCCAGTTCGTGGCCTTGAGGCGTCACGTTTAATAAATCGGAGTATGTATTAGAGAATCTGTTCCCTTTCTTTATGATTGGGACTCCTCTCAACGTGCCGACTGCCATTCTGCAGGCACCTGATGGATGGAGGCCTTCGGGGTCTACCGCCACTCCTGGGGCCAACTACCCAATTGATAGCCCCGTCACTCCCTCTCTCAGGGTTGCCCAACTGGCGTGCCAATTGTTGTGGTCCGCGAACGCCCCTTGCCTCCACCTCGGGCGGAGACGCGGCGCGCCCGGCGCACGCCCCTCCCGGGGCCAGCCCCGCCCCCTTTTGTAGAAATAGTAGGCTGTTAAGGTTTAAAGATGTTTATAGTAATTCAGAAATTCAAATTCATCCCAACGTGTTTCACTGCGTCATGCGTGACACGGCCTGATATCGTGCATGTTTCCATCCCCCACCCCCGCCTGGTTTCAGAGCAGCCGAGCAAACTGCCGAGATCAACACTGCAGGGACGTCGAGTGGGGATCGTAATGAAAATGCACCCCGCAACACGTGAACCCTAGATTACAAAGGCGACCTGTACCAAGCATTATTGCATAAGCGTAGTCTGACAGACTACTTTGGGTAAAAATAAAGAAAAACTAATTTTTACAATGAAACACTAAAAGTAATGGATTCAACATGTATAATACGGAGTTACAGAATATATTTTAAATGTTGTTGTAGCTACGTCTACATGACTTGACTCCCACGGCGGGCACTTGCTTGGTGCTGTGCACACATGACTTTTGAGCAGCGACCTCTGAAGGACCTCGTCATGCGACCTTTGTTATGATCGTCATCGTCCCATTATGATTGCTAAATGTTCGGAACAAAATCTAACTGCTACAGTACAGGGAGTTTGTATTCATTACTTACAATATTGGCCAATTTAGCGCCAAAAATATCACTGAAGTAACTAAAATGTGTAGTCTTCTGGACGTCGCGTGTTAAAAGGGCGTATACCCTGCCTGCGGCCGGTCTCCCCGCAAAAACAACCCTTACGATAGTATAAGGGCGTATACCGGAAATAGGTGCGCACAACACACAAGGTTTCGTGTATTTCACTGGCTAGTCACACAATAAAGGTACACAGAATTTGAGAAATGGGTGTGTGTGGGAAAGGGGTGGGAGAAGTTTTCGGCACTAGTTGCATCGTCTGACAGTCGACACCTTTGTAATCTAGGGTTAAAGGTGTTAGTTGAAGCCCTCGAGGCCTTGCAAATTGCACACTCCTGGCTGTCTGATCCAAGGTAGCCCTCGGGCCCGTCTCGATGCTTGTGTGTTTTTGAGGATTGGGACGCCAGTACGTCTGCGCACATGATCTTCCTTAGCACGACAATTACCGGGAAGGGCGAGAGATTTGGAGAGGATTAAGGTTTAGAATTGGTAAATACGGGACAGGGATTTCAAAAAATCAGAAACAACACTTGGGAGCAATTCGAAGCAATGCAGCTATTTCGTCCGTAGTTGTGTGAGCATGCTTGGAGCCCCTGAGTGTCCAGCTGGCTATTAAATAATCTGGACGTCCTTAAGATGACGTGATAAATGTGATTGCATCCTCTTTCCCTTGCATTCTTAATATTATTTTTAGTATGTTGATCCAGAGGGTTAAGACATTCAAAGTATTTGTTAAAACAATATTTCTTTTTGAAATTGAATGGACGCTCCTTAAGTCATTACACTCTACATTTCTATTTTAAAAATACGTTGAACACTATTTTGCAGTAATGATTGAGATGTGTGTGGTTCTGACCAGGCAAGAAAATAAATTTTAATGCATTTTTGGATGCATGGATTCTATTACACCAGATGAGCATTTATCTTTACTTATTGATGTTTCCTACGAACTTTAGTGCGTGAACTGTGTATATGAAATTGAGTTGTTGGATTTAGAAGACACTTTAGTGGTTTACTTTAAGTTGAACACGTGCCGAGATTGAAGTATGCACTATTAGTTATTTATTGTACGGCAAACTATGATGCGAATAATTCTAACTAGAGGACAAAAAACTGAACTTGTTTATAAATAGTATTTTCGCGAAATATACAATACTTGTTCTACATAATATTGATTTATGTTTTCATTTTTGAGAAAATTATATATATAGTCTTATTTGTGCCTATTTTACCATTTAAAAAGACTAATTGAGATGCCGAAAGAACTTATTTTAGGCACCTAAAACGCATATTTTAAAACCTAAAAATCCGTGGTCTAGTCATAAGTCTAACTTTCATAGTGGCTGCTTAGCAGCTGCACTGTGCGGAGAGCCGAAACACATTCGCCGAATTTTCTGAGAGGCACAGTAGTATAAACAGTAGTAAAAATCAGTGTTCTGATGAGAGTGGTAGATAAAAATCAGTGTTCAGTTCTGATGAGATCACGTGCCGTTGGTAATTGTGTTTATTTGACGATTTACTGCTGAGGAGTATTTCTTGCGAGCAAAAAATATTACGAGTGAAATATAGATAAAACTTACGCCGGTAGTACTCTTTGTAATGATTATCGACAGGTTGACGTTGCAGAACAACAAGATGCAGTACAACATTATATTGATGAAGAAGAAAAAGAAGAGCAAAGAACAAAGAGACACGTTTTCATCCAATCCAGAAAGTGCCAAGAAAAATTTGAATTTTCCTTCATAAGAACTTTGACTACGACAGTTTTTCAGTGTTTGACATAAAAATATAATGTAGTATTTTTTCAATAAAAAATTAACATGTCTAAAATTTATAACTGCCTTATTTGCGTTATTTACTGACAACGTGATTTTTGATCAGATGAGAGGAAGCTTACGCTCTCCTGTGAAATTAAGAGTAAATAATTTGTACCACTCTACCTCTCAGCTGCTCACTTATGGAGTTAGAATTAAGGCTCCCACAAAGCGGCGCGGTAGATCCGCAGCGGGTGCGGCACGGAAAGTTCGGAGCTAGACGCGGCCGTGGAATTCGCGGGACCGTTCACACCGGAGCGTCAATTATTTGGAGCGGTTGGCAAGGTCACTCGACCCAGAGAGGAGCGAAGACTCCCGAACACTGGCGGACTTCCATGAAACTCGAGCTGCAGCGGAAGAAACGCGTCTGACAGCGTTACAAATTTCGCCACCAATTAAACGCTGCCAATCCGTTGCCGCGGCTTCTGAACGTACTCGTAAGGCAACAGGTGCTGCGAAACTTCCGCTGCGGCCAATTCGCGTCGGTCTGTGGGAGCCTTTATGTGGGGAACACAACCCCTCTGGACGCTCCTGATCACCCCATAGCGCTCAGACGCAGCGGCGAGGCGCGAACCCAGTCTCGCACCCCCAAATCTGCTTCCGATAAGGAGCCGAGGGGGGGAGGTCGCGTGCTATCCATAACCATGAAGCGAGCACGTGACGAGCGCGCGCGCGGTCATCGACTCCGACGTTTTGGGCTGTCCGGAGGGCGGGCGCGTGGCGCCACGCGGCCGCGACGGAGAGGGCGCGAACCAACCGCGGCCCCTGCCAGCTCGCGCCGCCTCGCGCCGCGCCGTCGACCTGTTGCGCCCCGCCCCGCTGGGCCACGAGCGCCTCGTTGCTGGCGATTGGTCCCGTAAGGGAAGTGCATGCTATTTCATGGTGTGGTTGGTTAGTGATTCCGGGTGCGTCAACGGCTTAGGTCATTAGTCCCGTAAGTGTAGGGCATGTTTTTTTCTCGGGAGATGGCGGTGATCTTCCCCCGCTGGATGGCGAGATCCGGCGCCGACCTGCCGTCGATTTGCGGGGTTTTCATGAACCAGATATCTCCCACCAGCGGAGCACCGTCCTAGCCGGGACAAGCTCTAAGCTCCCGACCGGTGGTAGTGTAGTGCATGTCAGTGTAAGTGTGTGTGCGTGTGTGTGTAAGGGGAGAGGATAGGACAAGGAAGAGGAAGGAAAGATCGCGCGCGGTTCGTGACCCGTTTGGTAGGATACTGCTCCGGCATTCGCCTGGTGTTGATCGAAGGAACCACGGAAAACTACTGATCAGAGCCGGCCGCTAGAATTCTCCTCCAGACAGCGACTAAATTCGACCTAGCTGAAAAGCTAGTGTCGAAAATCCTGCCTTCGTGGGGAGTAGGAACCTAGGACCTCCCGGTCAAAGGCGCTGCAGTGACATCAGTTGATGCACTGAGCTGCCGCTCCAGGTCTGCTATTTCGTATTTAAATAGACCTGGGTGCAATGTGTCCTCAGGCAAAGTGTCCTAAATGTAACTTTCCTAGTGTCTGCTTAACAGCTGCGCAGCGGGGAGGGCCGAAGCAGATTCGCCGTCTCAGCCGGGACAAGCCCTTCTAATCTCCCGACCTGTTTCCCGATATCTGCATTAACGGAAATGCCTGTGAGAGAGAATGGGAGCGGCCAGTCTGTGGAAGGGAAAAATTGCCCGAAGTCCGTGGCCGGTTTGTCAAGGAATTGCTCCTGGATTCACAAGCTGCCCAGAAGATAGTAGATCATACCCAAATCGGTCTCCCGACGAACCTACGTCCCTGTGAGAGGAAATGAATTTGTATTCTTTAATCTCATGGCCATTGCGGGTTCATATTAGTACTTCTAATGTAACGAAGTTTTAAAATTATTTTATCTGTGAGATATGCTAACAATGTATTAGAACACTATTCGTATATTTTTATACGAGTGTAGTAATTTTCTCAGGTGGCTCGTGCCTTAGAATTCCAGTATTAAGTTGAAATCAATAGTTCTTTCAGATTTAGAATAAAACAAAGACGGTGTGGGATTCAATAAGCTTTTTACACAGCATAGATTCTTGGTGAGACAACTCCGTGTTAATATTAACAAGACTATAGATAATTTCTGCGTGTTACGTAGTTTATGTGTTATATTAAAAGTATGTATGTATTTGGCGATACTGGGTCGGTAGTCCGACTTCGCCGGCTACCTGCAGGTATTCTTGGACTTAGTTAAATTCGCATGCTTGGGTGTAAGAGCGACGAGGCGAACATGATGTATTCTCTTCGCCGTAACTAGCAAGATCCGCCTTCTTGAGTTTTTCTTCGAGACACAGCTACAGAAACTGGGACGATTTTAAAGGAAAGCTACAACTATATTTTTGCCTCGATCGTAAATCGAATCCGGGACCATAGCACGGGAGCTAGTACGCCGCCCATGAGCCATCCCGTAGGCCTATTAAAAGTCAAGTTGAAAATATACTAATTGAGATATTTCGTTTAATTAACGTACTTTAACACAATATAAAATATTTAGATTGTAGTTAAAATGCGATCGTTCAAATTCGTACATTCAAACAACAAACAAACGAACATTCAAATTAGTACATTTATTTGTATTATGTTGATATAACATTAATTCTTTCTGCAATAATTCAAAATAATACCTACTCATCGTTTATTTTTAAGCAAAAAAAAAAGAAAAAAGAAAAAGAAGTCCAACATAAATTTCACGATTTGTAATTTGAATAAATAATTAAGAAAGAAATATTATTTTACAATAATTTCCAAACAGTATTTCCATAAAGCAGATATTGAAGTTACAGCCACAGTTCATGCCCTCTCCTATGTTACGGAACTCCAAACACTTTTTTGTTGAATTGAGAGCTTTTTACATTTGTACCCTCTCCCTCAGAAAAAATGTCGTTCAAAATTCTATCTTCCACACCGCGCCGACAAACTTGGACAGCCCTCGGCCTGGGGGATGGCAGGGGGAGGGATGCGTTGACCAATCGCTAGCAGGTAGAACCACAGTTGTCTGTGATTGGCGCAACATCCCAAGGGGCAGAAAGAACGCTGTCTCAGGGGGAGGGGGCTAGTTCGTTTACGTACGAGACGGAAATATCGTCATATTTCCCTGCCGAACGAGATAGTTTGCCTGCGCGTACGCCACGACGAAAAAAATATTTCTAAGCGGGGTTTTCCGTCCAGAATGATTGTCTATAGACCAGTAAATATTTATCATTTTAGCAACATTTATGCTAACTTTTAGTAATCGATTTGTAACTCCTGACAAACTGCTATTTTGATATATTCATTTCAGACACAATTTGCGGAGCCTTCCCGGCCGTTCTAACGCATATTTCCAATTTGTTTATAAAATTATAAATTGTTGCAAAATTGTTAATTCGCTGTTTTTGGTTCTGGGACATCGGGAGACTCTCCCCCCTTTAGATTTGCAAAATTTGGAAATTGTTTATAAATTTGCAATTGTTGCAAATTTTCTTATTGTCTAATCTGAATGGCGTTTAAATGTGATGCAAAATTCCGGAATCCGTTCGGTGCTATTATATCTCGTTCTCGAGATATATGTAATTGTTTATAAGAAATTAACATCTTAGTAGACCCCATTTGTTTGCGCTTAATTCATTCGCGCTAGCAGAATAGCGTGGGATGGGCATACTGAAAAAACAGTTCTCCAATGCCGCGCTTTTGCATCCCACATACGCATAAAATGCACTTGCTTGTAAACAAATTCTGTGGCCAATTTAATTATGCTAAATTCGTATTTTTACGGTGAGTATGAGCATAACTTTTATTTGGTTTTTATATTCTCTTTTAAGTCCTACAATTTGCAAGTCGATATATTTATCAAATATGAAAGAAATTGATTAGAAAAAAAATTTTTCAAGGTGCATTACGCCCAAACAATTGTTTCTGTTTTTCTATCAAAGGGATGTTGAGCAACCGAATAACTGTATTATTAATTTTTTTAAGTCCCCTGTTAACACCGAGAGTCAGAAACTATTTGTTCCTCTTGTTTAACCATTACCATTAAAAAATAGGGAAACATATTGCTTAGCTGTTTGCTATAAACTGCACTGGATTGGATGAATGTAGTGTTAAGGTTTTCAAATACAGAAATATTCAATTTTGTGTTTTGAAAGATCACATGAGGAGAATCACACATCACAATATTTATACAAGTCTAGAAATTTCTAAATAAACGTATATAAACTTTAAGTTAATATTTTCAATTCAATTTATCATTCCTTTCTAAAACTGTTAATTTGATGATTTCATTGTATAATATTCAAATCAGAGCTTTATGTGCTAAATTTACGCATTGTTAATACATATTTTTAAACAACATTAATATATTTAATATACATTTAAAAGGTTTTTAGATTGGTGAACGTTTCAATGAAATTTCAGGAATTCCTAAATGCTTGAAAATAAATACTTGTAAAATTAAATAATTGTAGCGTGTAAAAATATAACAAACTCACGTATTTGGTAAAACGAGTTGATATTACTAAAAGAAAGCAAAACAGATGTTATAACAATTCAAGGAGATTTAGCTTTTGTTTACAGTTTAGTAAATATCAATGCTCTAGCATTTCCCAGTGAAAATCCATAGAACGAACTTGGTGGTCAAGTGATATGACCTTCCCAACAGACTACATTTCAGTATCGTCAGAGTTCGAAGGTGGTTTGTTGGCCGCCATTCTACGAATCTATCAAAACCTTGAATTTTGCACGACCGTCTGTACAGGGAGAACGTAGCGGTTTATTAAACGGAAACGGGCCATTCGAGGTATCTAATGTGCACTCTTTGAAAACGTTTAACCATTATAAACTATCCCTAAGAAAAATATTAAATAAACAATGTTAAAGGTCACCAGCTTAACATTGCCTTTACTATTTGAATGTTTTCAACATCCCCAAAACCAACAGAAAACCCATGTTTTTACAGGTTATTATAAAACCAATTCAATAAATATAAGCATTTATTCACGTTATTATTTTTAAAACACTCAAATATCTACGATGTTATTTGATTCATGTCTTCATCGAAGATCTGAGATTAAAATACTGATAAGCAGAGAAAATTAAAGTAATTGTGAGTGATTGATGAAGTTGAATGATCAAATGAAAAACAATGTTTCTTGCTTCATATAATGCTATCGTGTTTAACAGACATGTAATTACATGTGATACCTATATTTAAACATCCAAACTAATGAAAATTTTCAAAATTAAAATCATCAATAAAACGTTGATTCATCAGCAAGGATTATATTATTAAATACTTTTTTGAGATTCATGTGCTCCTGTGTGAATAACGTAGTAAATGTGATTTGTATGATCCAGTTTCTCAGAATAATACAAAACCTGCTAGACACATACACTAAACATAATAGTTGTCAAATAGTTATTTACGACATGAGTATCATAAGATATCTTATTACAATACGAAATTGGAGAATTATCAAACAAGACTCTTTAGCCGAAATTGTTAACCAATTGAATATTGTAATATAATGTTACCATTTGAATATCATAGAAAGTAATACGCAATTTGTCAAAATGCATGTGAACTATAATTTTTCTTTAAATTTTACTCCTTATCCTGCGAAAGATGTGTGACAGTACATATGTTAACAGTTCTACTGCCATGGGTTTAATTAATTAGTTTGCAGTACGCAAATTATTGTTTTTGGTTTTAAAGAAGCATGGATATACAGAGTATCGGGGAAGGAAACGTCTAGAGTTTGAAAAAAGCTGTTTAAACAATTTTAATCATACTTTGTCTAATAAACAACATAAATATTTTGAATGGCTGAGCTGCAAATAACACGCAAATGTTGGTTTGAAAATATGATTTCTACGCAAAACTTTGCATTCTAGAATCATGTAAACAGACCAGAAACATGTAACATGTTAATGTCATTAACAATATAAATTAATATATTAGTTCAGAAAAAAATTAACCGAGAAATAAAAAAGCAGTCGAACTGTGAAAATTGGGTGCTTTTTTATTTCTAGGTTAATTTTTCTTTCTGATCAAATGTATTCATTTATTTGGTTAATCATAAACAATTTAGATATTATTGAAGTGTTTATATGCTTCTACAACGCAAATAGTTGCCTAGAAAACATATATCCAAACCCACTTTTGAATGTTTATTGCGGCTTAGCCATTTGGAATATCCGTGTAGTTTATTAGACAAAATAAGCTTAAAATTGTCTTAACAGCTATTTGTCGAAAATTCGACATTTCTTCCCCGAATATCCTGTATATAAAAGGCTTGATTTATGTTGGTACGCGACGGAACGGCGTTCCGGTTCTTTGGAAATAATTATGAAATTATATTATATATAAATAGCTATTGCTATTATATTAATAATTAATTTGAGGCGCGTTTCGGGACCTAAGATTTTAAAAATAAAGGATATATGTATCATAATAACTCTTATGACGACACTGTTCTCAGTTACGTCAAGTTTTAATTTAGAGAATCAAAGTGAATGATCTAAGTATACTCACTTAAATAAAGTTTTTCTTACTATACATACTATTTAGAAAGTGTTTTATGTTCAAAACAAGTGTTGCCTCTACAGCATATATTTTCACGTATTATTCGTAATTGCTATGCAATATTCAATACGGACTACGTGGATCTGCAAAAAAGAAATAAAAAGAAAAGACCTACTGCAGCAGAAAATATTTTCCACTCGTCGAGATTCGAACTCGGGTCTTTATAGTTAACTCACCTGACACGGTTCCCCCTCACCACCAGGTTACCTCCTTTCCGATGCGAAAAGAAAGTGAAGCATTTGCAGTTTAAAAAAAACAGGGTGTTCAATTTATCTTAATACAAAATCTATTTTTAAACAGAGATTTCATTAAACAAAAATCTCTAGCGTTCATTTTTTCGGCAATGTTATAAAGATCAGTCGGGGCTAATATTATACAGTAGAAAATTGGGGTTAATGTATTACACTTTCAGAGTTGTTATTTATTTATGTCCAAAATTAACAAGAAAATGACAAATGATAGGAAATATATTCTATTATAATGACCATATAGCAAACACTCAGAATGTAACAATATTTGGGAGGAAAAAAATCAAAATTAAATGCCTAATTTTTCCAGTCAAAAACTTTACCGCCGTGATATAAATCTTTTGACGTTACTTCGTTATTTTTTATGACACGATATTTTTGAAAATAGGTTATCATTAAGAAAGAATTAATATTCTTTTCTGCGTTAAAATAATGCAATAATATTAATCGTGTCATGATATATAAAGCCTCAAATTTGTGGGGCTAATATGATACAACTTAAGAGACTAATGTAATACGGGTGTCGGGGCTATTTTGATACACTAAAAATTAACACGCAGACAACTAGAAGGGATTTTTTTATGTTTAATATTACATCAAAAGCGCTAAAATTCCGATTTGATATTGATAAACTATCCAAGTGTTTATCTGAGAAAGAAAGAGCAGGTGACAATTTATATAGATTTCCTCGTTCTGCTCGCTACCCAGTACATGGTGATTCACTTATGATTATCAATTGACGGGAGCTTCTACTGTTTCAGTGCAGTTACTGATTTTTCACTGGAATCACAAGGAATCAGGCCTACAATAGGAGCTAACACCATCCCTTCAACTCCAGATATCAACTGTTCTCAACCAGTACTTTTGAGATAAAACTGTTGGAAAAAAATTAAAAAAAAACAGTAGCCCTCCAAAGAATAATGACGCGGTTATACCCATTAGCAGCAATCATTACTAGTGAAGAGTGGATCATTACTAGGAGAGAGTGGAGTGTTTAATTTACATTAATTTAATATCTATTTTTAAAAAGAGATTTCCTGAAACAAAAATCTCTAGCGTTAATATTTGTTTTCGACAATGTTAATAGGTGTTTGTTTGCAATTTTCGAAAATTCAGATCGTTCGCCCAAAATTGAACGTACGCCACCTTTAAACATCTTGTGCTTCGAGGAATAGATTTACAGAAAAATTGGAGCTCTTTTTGAGAAAATTATGTAAATATGATGGGGTTTGGTGTAAAGTACCTTCAAAATTAAAAGATTCGTTTCAAATTCGAAGATTCGTAATATTAGCCAGATCGTTCAAGGAACATCCATTTTGGTGAAAATCATGTTTACTTTAAGCTCTAGAATTACTCACACGAAGACGGATTCACAAAGAGGTTTTTTGGAAAATCACTTTTCCGGGTTCAAACAACAAGCGTTTTGACAACCTTGTGTATAGAAAATAAAATAACAATACCAACAATCCACTTTTTTCGAACTAGCTACTTACAAAACGTGTTTTCTGTGAAAATTTTGACACTTCCTCCTACGGCATTACGTAACTCTTTACACGTGGAGGTAAAAATATTCCAGAGTTACCGGGATTTGAACTCGGATCCCAGTAGTCCGCAGGTCTGGGTCGACCGCACTGAGCTATCACCGGTATTTCTCAACATGCTGTCCAAGCACTTTTATTACGTTAAGAATAGTTACGTGATATTCATTGCACTTAGATTTTTTATTAGAGAAATGTTCTACATGTGTCAAAGGTATCAAATTCACAAAAATAATGCAACCGCATAAAACCCACGCAACTACATAGCTCATTTTACTAAGAAATATTTTCAACCAGAAGCCGTCGTCTTTAGAACCCTCTGTGAACGTCGTTCCCGGTCTTATCTTTCGGCGACTACGGCCAAGGTTGAATTACGTCACAGATGAAAGTTGCGATAACGCTAGAGCTCAACACGGGCGCGCGAGCAGACGTTCTGAAGCCAGAATCGCAATAGGGGCATTTTTGTACGTGATTCATAAAGACATTACCACACTAAAATAAATAGTGGCGCCTGAAAACACATGCTTTATGTGATATTTAAAATGAATACGAATGATTATAACTATACAATTAACCGCAAAATTGTTTCTACCCGCAAAAATTATTCGCCGTGGATGAGATTCGATCTTACGTGCCTAAGCTTCTCCAACAGCGCGCTTCCCTGCTATACCACCGAAACTCTTATAACTTTTGTCTCTCACAAAGATGATTTTAAACTGTCACTTATCACAGATTTGACTAGAAAAGAACGTGCGGCGTTTAGATGCTTGTGTTAACTACAGACGGACAAACAGACGTTTTGTCGTAAATAGATTTTTTAGTAACAAGGACTTACAAAACATGGATTCTGTACTTACAAACGTATTGAAGTAATTCACTATATACAAGAATAACATTTATCTACTTTTGTCGTGACCAGTGATCGGAATTTAGAGGTTTTTGTCGAAAAATCCCCGTCTCCCGGCGCATGATTACAATACCTTTTCTTCTTACTACATAGTCGCCAGAAAGGAAGAAAAAATGGTTTTTCATTGTTTCTATTCAACAAAAGTTTTCAATCAATTCCAAAGGTGAAATAATTAGTAAATATTAAAAAGAGATTTATTAACAATATGAAATGAAATACAATAAGAAAGGAATCTTCTGTTCTTTACTTTGTATTCTTAACAAATCTATAGGAAAATCATAATAAAGGCATTATTTCAACAACATTCGAATATTATTGTTGAGAATCTATGGGGAAACTGTTAATGCCGGGTCCTGGTAACGTAAAAAGGGTTAACTAATGTTGTGAAATGTAGAAAAAAATCCTTTAACTCGTGTTGCCAGAAACCAATGTTTTGTGGGTCGTTGATACAGAAAAATCGAACGACGGCGAAAAACCTGTATGTTCGTGTGTGTGTTGATGTGTCTGTTCTTGTGTCTGTTCGTCTGTCTGTAATTTTCAAAAAAAATTATATGACCTTATTGAAAGAATTATTTATGGACAACAAATTTCATTTGAAAGAAAAATCTGTGTTCAATTTTAGAGTTGTAGGAAAACGCCGAAAAATTCAAACTTTTCCAATTTTCGAAAATTCAGAGTTTACAGTGGACATAGGACGTATGTCGCCTTTATAGGTGTATTTTACTCTATTCTTAGAAGAAATTTAAAGAAAAAAATTGGGGTCGTTTTTGAGAAACTTTTAAAAATGAGCGACGGCTTCATGTAATGTACCCTCAAATTTTAAAGAATGATTTTTAATATCTCAAAGTTTCAACTAGAATCACATCGACAAGGGATTCTTCAATTTGGAAAAGATCGTACGATCTGTTTAGGCGCTAGTAGTGTTCACAGATGGATGGAGAGACGGACAGACGCAGACAGACTGACGTTTTGCTTTCAATTGGTGTTTGGCATCAAAGACCCACAAAACAGGAATTATGGTTACATCACGTGTTAGAGATTTTTTCTCTTAATTTAGTAACTGGATTTATCCACTCCTTTGTTTTCAGGGCCCGGCAATACATTTTTTCTGCCGAAAATTCGCCGTTTTTTTCGCGGAGCATTACATAACTTTCTCTATACTACGTATATTACTCCGTATGTATGTGGGTATACGAGAAAGTAAAAAGTTACGTAATTCTACGGAGGAAATCGGCTAATTTTCGACACAAAAAATGTAATTTCCGGGCCCTGGTGTCAAAAAAGTGGATAAATTCAGTTGATAAATATAGAATAAAATCCCTTTAACATGTGGTGTAGCCAGAAGCCAGGTTTGGTGGGTAGTAAATACAAAAAAAAAGATTAATGGTAAAACGTGTTTTCCTCTGTGAATAATGCTAGCGGCTAAACTGTTCAGGCAATTTTCTCCAAAGTTGATACTCCGCAAGCGGTCTGACTGATGTCGAGCCCACCTGAATTTCAAATCAATATTTTATTTTTGGGTGGTACTCTACAAGAAGCCCCTGAAACATTTTCAAAAATTAATAAAATGGCATGAACTTTTCTGGTTAACTTTTATTGCCGGATAGCGTAATGGACGCTATAAGACGATGGCGGAGATGATTTTCGTTCATATATTTAATTTTTTCAAAAATGCAACAAAACAATTTTTTTCCGGCGTTTTCCTACAACTTAAGTATTGAAGATAGTTTGTTTCCTTAATGAAATGTGTTCATCAAAAACAGATCTTCAAATATTCCTTTCAAATAATCAGTCCTTTAAAAAAGATCACGTACAATTGTTTAAAAATATAAGTACTTTAGATAATTTTACAATTTTTGAAATAGCAAATTTGAATTTCCCCCGCTTCGTTTGACGAGCTGTCATTCTGAATTTCTTTTGAATTCTGATGATTGTCAGGACGGACAAGGCGCTATTACAACGCTGTATTTTTCATTTAATGTCAAAAACAGTTAAAAATTGTGAGTAATGTACTGTAGGGAGAAATGTACTCTGTGAACGTTTTCTTAAATTTTGGTATCCCCGTGGCCTAACTCATATACAAGACGAATTCTGAGTACAGAAAGAAACTAGCGTTTATTCTTCAAATCGCACGAGCGTTTGCTCTTTGAGTTGCATTGATTTAATTGAAATTATCTCAATGAGGTTTTCTCTCTTAATAATAGTATTTAAATATAACACGAAAGAAAAACAGAAAATACCGGAATTTTGAAGGAACATTTATTACAAAAATTTGATGTTTTTTTGTTATAATATTCAACTATGGATATTTGAGATGTGTTTCCGAGAAGTTCATTGTTGGCGACATGAATGGGAAAGATATAACATACGGCGGCTTTGGCCGGTATTACACTATAAAAGTTATATGACATATCTTTGATAAAGAACTTTGTGGCAGTCTTTGAACTTTGATAAGAAAACTTTGACAAAGAAATTTGATGAGCGTATTACATTTCGTCCAAATTTTATGTAGGTTTGCTCGCGATTTACAATCAATTACGCACAAATAGTTGTGCTTTGCTACTTTATGTTTTATTATAACTAATCTATGTTTAATGCTAATGTAGTAAAAGGTAAATAAGAAAACGTTTGAGGGTGAGGCTTTAGAACAACGCCATGGTGAGGTTATGGGTCGCACATTGTGAAGCATTAATTAAAGACCTTCGAAGTGAAGAATTATTTGAGGATGGATGAGGAAACATTCAATTTTCTTTGTCGTTCTTCCTTCTTTCGAAATTCAGTCCTCTGATAGGAAAGTTTAAAAAAATTATCTTCCTGAACTGGGCATTTTCCAAACACCATATTTTCCACTTCCCGGGAAAATGTGTCGTACAAACGTTAATTCGTTTGGTTTTACTTTTGTAGTTCGGATGGACAGTATCATATAAACATTCTAATTATTCGCACTCAGCAATTATGACTTTGGTTGAAGCAATACCCTTATATCGGACGCCATGTTACCAAATATGATAAAACTTGGAAGCCGGAGACTACATTTTATCCAAGAAATTTTATAAAAGATTGGCTATTACACTGTCATATTTCTTTTATAAAACACCTTTGACAAAAATCTTTTACAGTGTAATACCGGCCTTTATTTACTTAACGTTAATGTTAGAATATCTCTACGTTCAATAAAATGTTGTAATCAAGTTTAAAGTCGAGAGGTGTATATATATATATATATATATATATATATATATATATATATATATATATATATATATATATATATATATATATATATATATATATATATACGGAGATATGCATTAGGTAATACGTACTTATAATAGTATTCATTCATTTACTTTCCAAATTATTTTACCTTTTTCAATAAATAAAGTAGCAAATTAAAATAGATTTTGAAATAGAGTTCGCAGCGAAAATGAAATGTTTTAGCGGGCTTACTGCTTTCCGGGGCATCTATAACTGTTTAATTTCTTAATTATTTATGAAGAGACTAATTATGATTTGTTTGGTTGTACTTATAGGTCATCATTGAAAAGAAAATATAATATTTAAGAATGATTTTAGAATATCTTGAGATCGGGCAAAAATAATTTTATGTATTCGAAACACGAATTAGTGGTCCATAAACAAGTCTTATAAGAACATTTAATCACAGCAATGCTAACTGAAAAACAAAACAATTTTAACAGGAATTGATAAGCAAATATGTGCCCATTGTTGGCAGCGTCCGTTGTTGCTGCCCACAGCATCTATTGTTGCGCTTATTGCCGACGCTTCTGAGGTTGATGCTCTCTTCAACTGCCTGTCCCAGTTGGGACTCTACAGCCAGGTGTTAGTGGTGTGGGATTTTTCTTCTCCTAGTTTTGCCTCCACTCCCCCGTACTGAGAGGGGATTGGTAAACTAGGAAAAATAACATAGGGGTTAATACATTTTATGTTGGACAGGTTATTTTATTAGGCCTTTAGGAAGACGGAAATGGGGGGTGGAAAAAAGGATTTAATGTTTTTATTGATTTTTACTTTCTCGCACTTACTGTCGTAAGAAGAAGAGGTATTGTAATCGTGCATCAGAATACGGCGAATTTTCGGCAGAAAAACCGTCCCATCCTGGTAACGAAAAAGTGAATAAATTTATTTGCTATTTTAGGGGGAAATCCTTTAACGCGTTTAGTAGCCAGAATTCATGTTTTGTGGATCGTTGTTACCGAAAAATTGAATAACGGCGAAACGTTTGTCTATCAGTCTTCCGTCTGCGAACAACGCTAGGGGTTAAATTGTTCAACCGATTTTGTCCAAAATTGATAATACCCAATCGATCTTGTTGATATCACGGTCCCATTAATTCGAAACCGATATTTTAATTTTGGGAGGTACTTTACATAAAGCCCCAGAGATATTTTCAAAATTTTCTCAAAAGCGGCGTCATCGGTTTTTATTATTTTTTTTCCATAATCTCAAGAACGTTTAAGTGAATGATTTGATGAATTGATGAAAGAAATGATGATGATGAATTTTTAGATCTCATGTTGGCGTCTGGCTGTCCGTCTGTAGTTAACACAAGCATCTAAACGCTGCACGTTCTTTTTAGTCAAATCTGTGATACATGAAAGTTTAAAATCATCTTTGTGAGGGACAAAAGTTATGAGAGTTTCTGTGGCATAGCAGGTAAGCGCACTGTTGAAGACGCTTAGGCACGTAAGATCGAATCTCATCCACGGCGAATTATTTTTGCAGGTAGAAACAATTTTGCGGTTAATTGTATAGTTATAATCATTCGTATCCATTATAAGTATCACATAAAGCATGTGTTTTCAGGCGCCACTATTTATTTTAGTGTGTTAATGTCTTTAAGAATCACGTATAAATATGCCCCTATTGCGATTCTGGCTTCAGAACGTCCGCACGCGCGCCCGTGTTGAGCTCTAGCGTTATCGCAACTTCCATCTGTGACGTAATTCAACCTTGGCCGTAGTCGCCGAAAGATAAGACCGGGAACGACGTCCACAGAGGGTTCTAAAGACCACGGCTTCTGGTTGAAAATATTTCTTAGTAAAATGAGCTATGTAGTTGCGTGGGTTGTAATCGTTTGAATTCTTATTGCGAATTTGATACCTTTCACACATGTAGAACATTTCTCTAATAAAAAATCTAAGTGCAATGAATATCACGTAACTATTCTTTTCGTAATAAGTGTGCTTGGACGGCGTGTTGAGAAATATCTGTGATAGCACAGTGCGGTCGAGCCAGACCTACAGACTACAGGGTTCCGAGTTCAAATCCTAGTAACGCTGGAATATTTTTACCTCCACGTATAAAGAGAATTACGTAATGCTGTAGGAGGAAGTGTCGAAATTTTCACAGAAAACACGTTTTGTAAGTAGCTAGTTCGAAAAAAGTGGATTGTTGGTATTGTTCTTTTATTTTCTACACACAAGGCTGTCAAAACGCTTGTTTTTTGAACCAGAAAAAGTGATTTTCCAAAAAACCTCTTTGTGAATCCGTCTTCGTGTGAGTAATTCTAGAGCTTAAAGTAAACACGATTTTCACCAAAATGGATATTCCTTGAACGATCTGGCTAATATTACGAATCTTCGAATTTGAAACGAATCTTTTAATTTTGAAGGTACTTTACACCAAACCCCATCATATTTACATAATTTTCTCAAAAACAGCTCCAATTTTTCTGTAAATCTATTCCTCGAAGCACAAGATGTTTAAAGGTGGCGTACGTTCAATTTTGGGCGAACGATCTGAATTTTCGAAAATTGCAAACAAACACCTATTAACATTGTCGAAAACAAATACTAACGCTAGAGATTTTTGTTTCATTAAATCTCTTTTTAAAAATAGATATTAAATTAATGTAAATTAAACACTCCACTCTCTCCTAGTAATGATCCACTCTTCACTAGTAATGATTGCTGCTATTGGGTCTAACCGGTTCATTATTCTTTGGAGGGCTACTGTTTTTTTTTAATTTTTTTCCAACAGTTTTATCTCAAAAGTACTGGATGAGAACAGTTGATATCTGGAGTTGAAGGGATGGTGTTAGCTCCTATTGTAGGCCTGATTCCTTGTGATTCCAGTGAAAAATCAGTAACTGCACTGAAACAGTAGAAGCTCCCGTCAATTGATAATCATAAGTGAATCACCATGTACTGGGTAGCGAGGAGAACGAGGAAATCTATATAAATTGTCACCTGCTCTTTCTTTCTCAGATAAACACTTGGATAGTTTATCAACATCAAATCGGAATTTTAGCGCCTTTGATGTAATATTAAACATAAAAAAATCCCTTCTAGTTGTCTGCGTGTTAATTTTTAGTGTATCAAAATAGCCCCGACACCCGTATTACATTAGTCTCTTAAGTTGTATCATATTAGCCCCACAAATTTGAGGCTTTATATATCATGACACGATTAATATTATTGCATTATTTTAACGCAGAAAAGAATATTAATTCTTTCTTAATGATAACCTATTTTCAAAAATATCGTGTCATAAAAAATAACGAAGTAACGTCAAAAGATTTATATCACGGCGGTAAAGTTTTTGACTGGAAAAATTAGGCATTTAATTTTGATTTTTTTCCTCCCAAATATTGCTACATTCTGAGTGTTTGCTATATGGTCATTATAATAGAATATATTTCCTATCATTTGTCATTTTCTTGTTAATTTTGGACATAAATAAATAACAACTCTGAAAGCGTAATACATTAACCCCAATTTTCTACTGTATAATATTAGCCCCGACTGATCTTTATAACATTGTCGAAAAACAATATGAACGCTAGAGAGTTTTGTTTAATGAAATCTCTTTTTAAAAATAGATCTTGTATTAAGATAAATTGAACACCCTGTTTTTTTAAAAATCTGCAAATGCTTCACTTTTTTTTGCATCGGAAAGAAGGTAGTCTTGTCGGGTACCTGGTGGTGAGGGGGAACCGTGTCAGGCGAGTTAACTATAAAGACCCGAGTTTGAATCCCGACGAGTAGAAAATATTTTCTGCTGCAGTAGGTCTATTTTTTTTTTTTTTTTGTTTCTTTTTTGCAGGTTCACATAGTCTGTATTGAATATTTCATAGCAATTACGAATAATACGTGAAATTATATGCTGTTGAGGCAACACTTGTTGTGAACATAAAACACTTTCTAAATAGTATGTAAAGTAAGATAAACTTTATTTAGGTGAGTAAACTTAGACCATTCACTTTGATTCTCTAAATTAAAACTTGACGTAACTGAGAACAGTGTCGTCATAAGAGTTATTATGATACATATATCCTTTATTTTTAAAATCTTAGGCCCCGAAACGCGCCTCAAATTAATTATTAATATAATAGCAATAGCTATTTATATATAATATAATTTCATAATTATTTCCAAAGAACCGGAACGCCGTTCCGTCGCGTACCAACATAAATCAAGCCTTTTATATACAGGATATTCGGGGAAGAAATGTGGAATCTTCGACAAATAGCTGTTAAGACAATTTTAAGCTTATTTTGTCTAATAAACTACACGGATATTCCAAATGCCTAAGCCGCAATAAACATTCATAAGTTGGTTTGGATATATGTTTTCTAGGCAACCATTTGCGTTGTAGAAGCATATAAACACTTCAATAATATCTAAATTGTTTATGATTAACCAAATAAATGAATACATTTGATCAGAAAGAAAAATTTACTTAGAAATAAAAAAGCACCCAATTTTCACAGTTCGACTGCTGTTTATTTCTCGGTAAATTTTGTTTATGAACTAATCTATTAATTTATATTGTTAATAATAAACATGTTACATGTTTCTGGTCTGTTTACATGATTCTAGAATGCAAAGTTTTGCGTAGAAATCATATTTGACAAATTGCGTCTTACTTTCTATGATATTCAAATGGTAACATTATATTACAATATTCAATTGGTTAACAATTTCGGCTAAAGAGTCTTGTTTGATAATTCTCCAATTTCGTATTGTAATAAGATGTCTTATGATACTCATGTCGTAAATAACTATTTGACAACTATTATGTTTAGTGTATGTGTCTAGCAGGTTTTGTATTATTCTGAGAAACTGGATCATACGAATCACGTTTACTACGTTATTCACACAGGAGCACATGAATCTCAAAAAGTATTTAATAATATAATCCTTGCTGATGAATCAACGTTTTATTGATGATTTTAATTTTGAAAATTTTCATTAGTTTGGATGTTTAAATATAGGTATCACACGTAATTACATGTCTGTTAAACACGATAGCATTATATGAAGCAAGAAACATTGTTTTTCGTTTGATCATTCAACTTTATCAATCACTCAAAATTACTTTAATTTTCTCTGCTTATCAGTATTTTAATCTCAGATCTTCGATGAAGACATGAATCAAATAACATCGTAGATATTTGAGTGTTTTAAAATTAGTAACGTGAATAAATGAATTGGTTTTATTTATTGAATTGGTTTTATAGTAACCTGTAAAAACATGGGTTTTCTGTTGGTTTTGTGGATGTTGAAAACATTCAAATAGTAAAGGCAATGTTAAGCTGGTGACATTTAACATTGTTTATTTGATATTTTTCTTAGGGATAGTTTATAATGGTTAAACGTTTTCAAAGAGTGCACATTAGATACCTCAAATGGCCCGTTTCCGTTTAATAAACCGCTACGTTCTCCCTGTACAGATGGTCGTGCAAAATTCAAGGTTTTGATACATTCGTAGAATGGCGGCCAACAAACCACCTTCGAACTCTGACGATTCTGAAACGTAGTCTGTGTTGGGAAGGTCATATCACTTGACCACCAAGTTCGTTCTATGTATTTTCACTGGGAAATGCTAGTGCATTGATATTTACTAAACTGTAAACAAACGCTAAATCTCTTTGGATTGTTTTTACATCTGTTTTGCTTTCTTTTAGTAATATCAACTCGTTTTACCAAATACGTGAGTTTGTTATATTTTTACACGCTACAATTATTTAATTTTACAAGTATTTATTTTCAAGCATTTAGGAATTAATGAAATTTCATTGAAACGTTCGCCAATCTAAAAACCTTTTAAATGTATATTAAATATATTAATGTTGTTTAAAATATGTATTAACAATGCGTAGATTTAGCACATAAAGCTCTGATTTGAATATTATACAATGAAATCATCAAATTAACAGTTTTAGAAAGGAATGATAAATTGAATGGAAAATATTAACTTAAAGTTTATATACGTTTATTTAGAAATTTCTATACTTGTATAAATATTGTGATGTGTGATTCTCCTCATGTGATCTTTCAAAACACAAAATTGAATATTTCTGTATTTGAAAACCTTAACACTACATTCATCCAATCCAGTGCAGTTTATAGCAAACAGCTAAGCAATATGTTTCCCTATTTTTTAATGGTAATGATTAAACAAGAGGAACAAATAGTTTCTGACTCTCGGTGTTAACAGGGGACTTAAAAAAAAAAATAATAATACAGTTATTCGGTTGCTCAACATCCCTTTGATAGAAAAACAGAAACAATTGTTTGGGCGTAATGCACCTTGAAAAATATTCTTTTATAATTAATTTCTTTCCTATTTGATAAATATATCGACTTGCAAATTGTAGGACTTAAAAGAGAATATAAAAACCAAATAAAAGTTATGCTCTTACTCGCCGTAAAAATACGAATTTAGCATAATTAAATTGGCCACAGAATTTGTTTACAAGCAAGTGCATTTTAAGCGTATGTGGGATGCAAACGCGCGGCATTGGAGAACTGTTTTTTCAGTATGCCCATCCCACGCTATTATGCTAGCGCGAATGATTTAAGCGCAAACAAATGGGGTTTACTAAGATGTTAATTTCTTATAAACAATTACATATATCTCGAGAACGAGATATAATAGCACCGAACGGATTCCGGAATTTTGCATCACATTTAAACGCCATTCAGATTAGACAATAAAAAATTTGCAACAATTGCAAATTTATAAACAATTTCCAAATTTTGCAAATCTAAAGTGGGGAGAGTCTCCCGATGTCCCAGAACCAAAAATAGCGAATTAACAATTTTGCAACAATTTATAATTTTATAAACAAATTCGAAATATGCGTTAGAACGGCCGGGAGGGCTCCGCAAATTGTGCCTGAAATGAATATCTCAAAATAGCAGTTTGTCAGGAGTTACAAATCGATTACTAAAAGTTAGAATAATTGTTGCTAAAATGATAAATATTTACTGGTCTATAGACAATCATTCTGGACGGAAAACCCCGCTTAGAAATATTTTTTTCGTCGTGGCGTACGCGCAGGCAAACTATCTCCTTCGGCAGGGAAATATGACGATATTTCCGTCTCGTACGTAAACGAACTAGCCCCCTCCCCCTGAGACAGCGTTCTTTCTGCCCCTTGGGATGTTGCACCAATCACAGACAACTGTGGTTCTACCTGCTAGCGATTGGTCATTGCGTCCCTCCCCCTGCCCTCCTCCAGGCCGAGGGGTGTCCAAGTTTGTCGGCGCGGTGTGGAAGATAGAATTTTGAACGACATTTTTTCTGAGGGTGAGGGTACATATTTTCAAAAAAAAATTAACCTGCTCATTTTCATCTCTGGTTTGGGCTCAAAACGTTTCTGAGAGTATAAAAGCTTTGGAACCTTGTTTTCTCGTTCTCTCCAATACAGATGATGTAAAAGTTAATGCTCTTTGTGAACACACAGCAGAGTTATTTGCGTATATTCATTTTGATAATAATTCAGTTATAATTCTCTGCTTACGCAGTAGAAAATATGGAAATGAAATCATATTTGTCAGTAAAACTGAAATACATTCTTGTAACAACTGTAATAATGTAATTTTCACTGCATGTAGGTATTTACACAAGATTCGATTCGTGTGTGCGGCATAAAGTTACAGGATCATATAAGTTCCATCTGATTGAAGCGTGTTTTCAAGAATCGTTCGCCATGGTTCCAGGGTTTGAATTGCGTTTCCTCGGGTTCTCATGAGGCCTAGAATCTATTGAGAAAAGAATGCTGTTTCAAACTATTTTGTCTGTGTTGTTTGTGAAATTCAATCCGTCAATCCGTAAATTAAATTCAGAAAAAATATTTGCTAGCATTTGCTAGCCTGAAATGTTTCGGGTTAACTGACATCTAAATTAATACAAAATAAAGATAATATTTCATATACAGTAACTCAAAATAATCAGAATTATGGGCTGTTTCCTTTTTTAAACATACAGATACGTATATTAAAATCGTGAAATACTGGTGAGTATAATTTATAGATCTATTATGATTGTACTTGGTGTTTTATCAGTAGATTAACACCAAAAATAAGTGTTTTAGATATCACAAAGTCTCACAAATTCATTTCAGTTTCTCGAATAAATTTCGAGAATATCCATACAGATACGTTAGCCGAAGGGTTATACTGAGAAACTGCTGTTTCCAGAATCTAGGAACAAGACGTATATTATCATAGAAAAAACGTTCTTTTATTATTTATCTCTAAACTATGAATGACACGTTTTGGAATGTTTCAGAGCCTCTCTACTTAAAATGCTTTAGAACAACACCACAGAAAAGTAACGAAAGCAACAAGAAAAGGTAATTAAAAATCTCAAAGAAATAATTGCAAAATCTGCCAAGATGCCTGTTGTTTTCTCCAAAGCTGTTTGCAGAGTGAGTGAGTGAGAGGAGGCGTTGCATCAGCATCACAAGTTAAAATTTTGTTCTGAAGCGTAGCGTTTCCGTACATGTGTGGGGACATTTTCTGAAGAAAAGAAATTTTCGCGTAGTCCTATAGTTTGCCTTACTAATCCTTCATCAATGGATTTGATTTACAGTTAATAAATGGTTCATGCTATCAATGCAACAAAAGGAAAAATAAGCATATTGTTCAATAGAGTATTAATGCACGAAGGAAAGATGTCGGCTAGCTACATTTACTCCATCGCATCCCAGACTTCGTGTATTCTATATTGCTGATTAGTAATATTGTCATCCACATTTAATTATTGTCCTCCATACAAAACAGATTTAAGTCGAAAAACGTAGAATTCTGTAGCTTTTTTGTTGAAAGGTTACCAGGCGCAACATTTGCAACCCGCAACTCACGCTGTTTCCTTAACATTGTCCGAGTATTACTTGAAAAAGCTGCAACCTCCCAGAGTGGGGGCGAGTTATGTTTACATTGCTACTCCTTAATCTACAAAATGATACCTTTTGGACTTGATTAATCTTCAAAATGCGAATTTATGGACAATCATTTCAACGTTTTACCACTTTTGGGTGCCTCAACTCTGTAGGATTGGTGGTCATAAAAATACAGAATCTCAGTCTACGTATTGAAGTTGTTTATTCGAGACCTTGAAAGATAGTGGACTAACTTAAAAGATAGTGGAGCTTATAGTATCTGTCCCTTTTTTGCCTGATTATGGGGACTGTTACCTGAGATACCGGTTGTGTTACTGGGGATATCCCGGAAACTGTTGCGAATAAAATGACGATATTCATAAAATAAAGAATTGTTTGTGTCAATTGCCTGCCTATAAATTATTTATGGGACTCTTTTACCTTCATGATTGTAAGGATACTGACGTCTATGTCTGCAGGGCAGCCTTCACTTCCACATGGCAAGAAGCTGTTTAAGATCTGTTGAAACCATTGCTACACAAGACAATTTAGGTGGAAAGTATGGAGCAATGACGTCTGAGAGTACATAAAGAGGAAGATTATCAGTAAGAAGATTTAAGATGCTTCACAATGAACTTGAAGAAACTGTTGCCGGCTTGATGGATGAGGAAGGTTTTAATGGAATGTATGTTTAACTGCCATACCGTCTTTAAGAAAATGATTATTTTATTTGTGCAATGAATGGTTGAGAACTGGGTACTTCCCAGAGCAATGGGAAGTGGCAAAAGTAACTCCTTTGAGGAAGAAGTAAATAAAGCTCTGACTAATACCAAGGCATTCTATATGCCTGTTGCCAGTTCTAGGAAAAATACTAGACAGTTGGCGATAACCAGAATCCAGACCCATATTTAGTCAAGAAATGATTTTTCTTTCTTTGGGTTTGGAATTGAACTTTCAACCGAAGATGCACTTAATGCACTATTTCGCATTCTACGAACAGAAACAGAGTGTAAGTCCGCTTTGCCTATATTTGTGGACATTAAGGGGGCATTTTATAACGCATGGTGACCATTCTTATGGCATTAACTAAAAGCTTATAGGCAAATTCCAGGAGATCTATGTATACTCTTTCGGAGTTTCTTCTTTAACAGGAAAGCGGTAATCTGTGAAACGGGTTTCGAGTTATATATACATTGAACAAAGGCTCCCCGCAAGGGTGTAACTGTGGACCATTATTCTGGAATATTATTATAGATGATTTGTTACAAACTTTTGTTGAAGAAGAAATAGAAGCAATGACATGCCGACGATCTGGCCCTGATGATCCAGGACAAATTGCGGACAGATTCCGAGCAGCGAGTGAATATTGCCTTGAAAATGTTAGTTAAGTGCTACCTCGAGGCTTGAGATATCGGTTGACAAGACTAAGTTATGACAATGAGGAACTTTTTCAAGACTGCCCCTGGAATAAGGCAGCCATCCAAAGAACGACCTCCTAGTATCAAATATAGAAATATAATTGACACAAATCTAAACATGCCCGGGTGTAGATATTGATCCTCAGTTGGAATTTAACCAACATGCATAATGAGCGTGGCAGAAAGCAAAATCTCTCTTCATGAAACTGAGGCGTATTGCTGGTGCGAAAGGACTAATTAATAAGAAGGCATTGCACGTGCTCTAAAGAGGTGCTTTTCTTTGTATTCTACTTCAGTCTGGGTCAATGAAACAAGTAAGGGACAAATTAAAAGACATTTAGATGAAGTGCAAACAGCGGCACTTTCAATTTTAACTGGTCCACGGCGGCACTACAGGCAATCGCCAGAGAGTTTCCTCTGGATCTACCAGCCCAACTTGTAGCTTGTAAGTATAAAATTCGAAAAGGTGAGGTTATTTTCTTCCTCGATAAAGAGGAAATTACACTCCATTCGTTAGAAGAAGCATATAGATAATTTTTTTTTTTTAAAGCGATAGAGGATTGGCAGCACAGTTGGGAGACAAGCGACATATATAGAGAGAGTTTTTATCTGATGTGCAAGCAAACACGGAATATGAACATTTCCGGCCATCAAGAGCCGTGGCCCAGATTATCAGTTGATAAGTTCCATTTGGAACAAAAACATTTAAAATGCAACTAGTCGATTCTCTCGTTTTTTGAGTGCGAGGAGGAGACGGCATTGCAGCTCTTGTGTGAATGCCAGTGTTGGGAAAGAATCATCTTCGAGATAGAGCAAAAATAGGGCATTCCGTGGTTGAAAGTGTGCTTCCTTAATTTCTGGCAAAAGATCTTGCGATGAAATAGAAACGAAGGCTCAAAAAATAATTGCAGCTGAGATTTCCAACGTTTAAATTAGTAAAGCAGATGGAAGCTGTAAAATTAGTAATGTTTTACTAGAAAGAACCAGTGCTCATCAGACATATGAATGCTACATTCCATTCCCTTCCCTTCCCTTCCCTTCCCTTCCCTTCCCTTCCCTTCCCTTCCCTGCGGTCCGTGGCCCGTTTGTTAGAGTACTGCTCCGGCATTCGCTTGGTGTTGATCGGAGAAACCAAAGAAAACTACCGTTCAGAGCGGCCAGCCGCTAGAATTCTCGTCCAGGTAGCAGCTGAAATGAATCTTGCTGACAAGCTAAAGCTGAAACACCTACCACCGACGGGACTGGTACCCTAGGACCTCCCGTTCAGAGGCTGCAGTGACGTGAATATACCTCGTGAGCCTCCTTCCCCGGTAGTGCAATCTACGGGGCAAAGTCCTTTCCTCCTCCTTTTGCCCAGTACCGGAGCCAGAATGGCCACTGTGAACAACCACCGCCGCCGCCGCCGCCCTTATCGCCGGAGCCCCCGGCCTTGCCGCCGCTGCCCCAGTGGCCGCATGAACGCTCGGCGCCCCGCCCCCGCCCCCGCCCCCGCCCCCGCCCCCGCCCTCGCCCTACACCGCAGCTCCCGGCGCGGCGCGGCGCGGCGCAGCCAGCAGCACGCCAAGCGCTTGCTCTGCCTCCCCACTACCAATGCAGGAATCCTTACACACTGCACTTTGAATTCTTTAACGTGGCGACTCAAGGTTACGAACTGGAAGGAGAGGTGCATATTGGCATCCCATCGGAAGTTCCAAATCAAACATTTTTTAATCATAATGAATCTCTCGTTTGGTTGACAGTATCCCCCTCTTCCTCCAGCACGTGGCCTTGAGGCGGCACGTTAAACAAATCGGAGTATAATACTTGCGCTACATTGCGCTCTTCATCACAGATCATTAAGACAGAAAAGATTATCGAAATACTAAAATTTTAAATGTCTGTTGTATCAATAATGAAACCACATAAGGGCCATTTTTCTAGTCATAAATATGAATCAATTACTAAATGAAACTTTTGTTGAACTAGACAAGCATGTGAAGGACTTCAGTGATTGGAAGGAGACAAAATATAGATATACACACAAGGAGGTTAAAATAACACTACGATAGAGCAAATACAAAAGTATAAGCCAATACAAATGCAAATACAAACGAAAGCGAAATCAATGACATTTTTAAATAGAGAGATTATTATAAGGTACCACTTTGACAGGTACTGCTTGGCTATGGCTGCCAGTATAACTGCACACTACGTCCATGCACTCATTTTGTCAGTGCTTTTGTTTACAGTTAGCTTATTTGTAAATCGGCTTCATTACTTTTTCTTGCCAGGTCATCGCCCTGAATGGTATTATTTGTTTGCCGACCTGTCAAAGTGGTCCCTGTGTTTCCCTGTGTTTGGTAATTTCTCTATACCCGGAGACTATCTTAACAAATATAAAATAAATAAGGGAACATTTCTTACACAATATAAAACAAACATTACAGTGAAAAAACTAATTGTTTAATTCAAGTTAGGCAATACAATGTTTTAGTCCTGGTTGGCACCTATAGCTGGGAGACCTATTATATTATTTTGTGACAAACATACATAGTGTACTTCAAAATTTTATAAATCGATGCATTAAAATGGTTCAAACTGCAGTGACAATATAGCCAGTGTTAGGTATAGTTGAATTATAAGTATGTTGTAATAATAGTAATATATAGCGCCTAAGAATAGTAACGCACAGGGAATCACAGGAGTTACTTAATAATAATTGACCTGAAGTAGATAAGTACCACAATGTTCCTGGAATATTAAAGAAATATTTAAAAGATTATACTATTGAAATAAGTACCTGTTATAGAAAAGGCAAAGAAGTATAAGTAGAGGCGAACCCTGTCGTAAAAGCATTAAAGACATCAAAAGTTGACAGAAATTGGCACAATGCTCCCAACAGAAAGGTCGGATTTTACGAGGAATAAAACGGAGAGAAAACAAATGTAAAAGGAAGAGGGGAAGAAGATGAAGAAGAAGAAGAAGAAGAAGAAGAAGGAGAAAATGGTGGAGCGAAATACTAAAAATATTTTATAGGTATCATTACCGGTGTTATAGTTATATTCTGTACATTCCTTCATACCGAAAAACTCCATTCCACTGTTTTATTCCCAAGTTATCTGTATGTCACCAACGTTTTATGCTACTAAAACTCTATCAAATAGTGTCATGTTGATGCGACAAATCGAAAAATGGTAAAAATCAAATTAATTCTACTTACGTATACATGATGTGTAAAAAAATATTTTCTACTTGAAAACGATCCAGATATAAGGATTTTGATTTAAACATATTGATTCAATTGATATGCCTTTTTGAATGAATTTCAAAATTACCACGTGTAGCAACGACTTCATTCCCTTCTGTTCCAAGAATTTATTCACATAATTGGTGTAGAATCTGCAGAGTCTTCCAAAGTTTGATGTTCGTCTTTAGCTTTGGAGTTAACTGAGAAATATTTGGAAGGTGGGAAAGAATGTTAATTTTTTATTTATTACTGGTTGTACAAATACAAATAATGTAAAATAACATTATAGGTTGTATGTCTCATAAGCAAATTCAGAAATAGCATAAAAGAACGTTTAGTGCGTGCCTCCCGCCGTCGCCACGTGGCAGCGCTGGGGTGTCCGCGCCTCGCGAGGGGGCGCCTAATATTCGTATTTGGGCGCGCAGGTGTCGCCGCGGCGCGGGCGCGGGCGCGGGCGCGGTCGCGTGCGCGCAGGCAGCGCGATAAGGCGCCGGGGGAGGGGCAGGGCAGGGGAGGGGAGGCAGATAGGGAGTGCAGCGGGCGCCGCCGGCAGCACGAACAGATAGAAGCGCTGCACCGCAACCCGGGCGCAGTGCTTGGGCGGCGGGGGGAGGGGCTCTGCGAAGGGGAACTGCTCTTATCGCCCCGGCCCCTCCTCCCTCAACCGATTTTCCCCTCCACTCGTACTACACTTTCTACCCCGGCCGCTTCTGGCCCGGGCGCCGCTATCGGACGAAAAACGCGCGTATCGGGACCTAGCAACGCGGCCCACTCGCTGCATTTTTTCCACGCGGCGACGCGCTCGCGCAGGGGAGTGGAGGGGGGACGGTAGCGAGTTGCACGTCCCGTTTGCGTGTCCTCGGCAACGACACGAAATGCATCGTCCTGCTTTTCATATAGTGTGCGCGTGGTTTTCGTATGAAGCGTAAATAACCCACGTACAACTTTAGAGTATAAACTCGTTTAGTCCCATTTACTTACCTAATTGACTCATATTTATTTACTTATTTAATTTATTTTTAATAAACAATTCTCATGTATGAACATGTTTTTTTGAAAGCATTAAGAATATTTATTTTGTTGTACTTGATAAACTAGTTTTGTGATGATACACTCATTTTTCTTAACATAGGAATAGAATAATACCTGAAAACGTAAATGAAAATTATTTGTAAAACGAAATATATTCCTTATCATGATCGTGAACGATATTCGTCACGTATTTGAAAGCGTCGTTTGAGAAAATTTTACTTTCCATTGATTAATCCAACCTGCATTTTACAATCGGCAATACACGAGTGAAATTGTGGTTATATATCCCGTTCATTCATTACAATACTATTGTGACATGAAGCAATAATTTTGATAGAAATATTCATGAATTGAATAACTTTAGCATTATATTAGTAGGCAACTTTTTCAATAAAGCGTATACATGCCTTATATCACAATTTATTTGCATATTGCATTGAATTATTTCTTCATATTAGGGCCAACTAATTAAGTTATTTTTTCAAAGAATTTGTATTGCTTCCTAGAATGCTATATCCAGGACTGGACATAAAACTTTAAATTTAGTATTTAAATACTTCACCAAAATACTTCGAAAATAAGTATTTAAATACATACTCAAAATAAATTAGGTTTCAATACCTAATACTTACGTATTTAAAATACTCCAAATACTCAAAATACAGTAAGTACAACAATTATTTTATGGTTACTTTTTATTACAACAATTTATGGTTCCTTTTTATTGCAACAATTTATGGTTACTTTTATTACAACAATTTATTGTTATTGTCAATTACAATAAATTACTAATTGACATTTATAAATTTCTGAACAATATAACGGCTATAATTTATAAAAATAAACTTATAAGTAGGGCCCGGATTTTAATGACCTAAAAATCATCAAAATATGTAAGCATTTATGACCTAAAATCTATATAAATGTGACCTTAAAAAATAAAATATGACGTTATACAAGTTTTTTTTAATTTCCTGTTGATTTCTAGTTATAACAAATACAAAATCCACTCAAGAAAAGATTGTGAGTACGGTACATACGGTTTTCAGTCTTTGGAACTAACTAGCATTTTAAATAATGCTTGTGTCCGTAAAACAAATCAAGTACAGTACAAAACCCATCAAACAAAATATCTTCCTTTACTACTGCATACTTCTTGTTTAATGTTTTCTAATTTCCTCTCAGTCTTCTGTTTCTAGAGAGTTACAGTGGATCGCAAGGTGTATTTTCAGGTTTTCCATCTTAAAAGACCTACGGTTGTCGCTGAGGATCGTTTTGTATCTGGGAAAGCTCCTCTCCACATCACAGGACGTCGCGGGCGCGTATTAGAAGGTGGCAGTGTCACTGCAGGGCAGCTTTGGTTCATTGTCTTCAAATGTTGCGGCATTTCCAGAAATTATATCGCTAATTTTGCGCATTGTAGAATATCCAGCATTTCGCTGAAGAACAATCAGAAATTTGTTGCACACTTTTCTAGCCACATGACCAAAAGCTCGACCCAACTCAGTTCGTTCAAATTTACTTACTTTTAAAATAATGCTTTGTGGTTTTAATTTTTGAGTTAATTTGTGACAATATCACCTGATACATTGTCATGCGATACACATTTCCAAGTCTTTTATTATTGTGCCCTTAAAAATATGACATAGTATGTATGGACAAAATTTGGCCAAAATATGACGTTTGACTAAAAACGGTGTAAATATGACTTTATATGCACAGTAAAAATATGTTTTTCTAATCGACAATACCTGTATTCGTGTATAAATTGTTTTAAAATTCATCCGAAGGTTCAGAAAAAATACATGACTTGTCATTAAAATCCGGGCCCTACTTATAAGTCAAACTCGAATAAGCGAACTTTCCTTTTAAAGCGACCAATTTTTTCAAACAAATCATCAGATAATAAACTTCTATTTGACAGATGTATAAAACCCGTAAAGGAAAAAAGGCCGTTCAACTGGCGCGGATGAACGTAAACTAGTGCTCTAAGTAGAGCTGGGGGGACATGAAGTAGTAAAAATGTCGAAAAAGGTAGGCAAATATGCACTTAAAAAATTAAAAATAGACATTATAGTCGACAATAGGCAGGCACTTAGAAAGTAAAAACTTAAAAATAGGCAGGGAAATGGGCATTATGGTTTAATAATATTAAGATTTATACGTAATACGTACTGCATAAATGATGAACACAATTCAGAAGTGCTTCGATTGTTAAAACATATTGCGGAGTTAGATAATATTTCCTAAGAGTTGACTCGTGTGGAATTTTATATTTTGTGAATTATGTAGGTTAAACTGGTTAAATGTATTTTCAAGTTTTGAAAATAGTATGTTTGCGGCATAGCACAAGTCAGTGTTGAAATTCTTTCTTGTCTTCATCTTTTGACTGCACTTGCTAAAGAAGGCTTGAATAGTTTTTCTCACTTTTTTATTGCATTTGTTTGCGTGAGTTGTGGTGCTTTTGTGTTGTAAGAAATATTTTTTGGCACAGTTTACCACCTTTTCTCAACACTGGCAAAAAAAATACATTTCCAGTCCACCGTAAATCTTCTCCATCAATCCACACTTTTAGCAACGCAGGTCTTGAAACTTTCTCTTTTGGCATTGTAGCAAGCAAGTTTAACAAGAATAGCAAATTTACTGATCTGGCATGCATCAAACTTCGAAATCAACATAAAATTTTCGAAGAAAACTCAGTCTGTCTTTTGTAATTCTACCTTCTATAAGCGAAAGATGCCAGGAGCGCAGAAGACAGTTGAGTTCTTGGTAAGGAACCCATAGCTCACTAATCATTGCGAAGATCGGAAAGATGAGAGCAGTTTCCTGTCCTCTGGAGCGCCCTGACTGGCTTCGACGAAGTACATAAGGTAACCCGCACGGTGTCAAATTCTCATGTCTCTAAACGGTGTGTTCTGCTCGACGTGTTACATGTGGCGACGTGAACACACAGATCATGGAGAGCTTCTCTAGCCTCTAGCCCTGGGTATTAGAGCGGGGAACGCCCTGGCAGATTTTACGCGGTTGTTTCTTGTTTGATAAAAAATTACCCATCAGTGATTTCTCAAAAAAATATTGTAGAAAACAAAATATAGTGAACAAAAAATATTAAAAATGTGGAAAATTCCATATATGCACTTACAGGCTTAACGCTCGATTAGGCAATTATATCTAAAAATGGACAATTTATAGGCATTATAAATCCCTCGCAAAAGCCATTTCTGAGGTAAACATTGATAATGGGGTAAGTTGTCAAAAATACATTCGAAGAAATAATATAGGCAAAAAGCCATTGTCGAGTCTAGTTATAAGGAATAAATGAATTTTTTGTTGTCGGATAATTGTCTAGCATTTTTAATTATTTGGATTTATAATTTAGAAATGAAGAGAATTCAAATTCAAGAGCTGAAAGAAGCTTTTATTTTTGTTTCAATGAGGTTCATTCACTAGCAGAAACAAACAAAAAGAAATCAAACTCGTTATCATCTGTATTTGAAGTATTTTAAGTATTTCTTTTTTTTTATATACACCTATTTTATGTATTTAAATACATCTCTAAAATACATGTCCAAAAACTCAAAAATACATTTATTCAAATACAAAATGAATTTAAAATACGTATTTCAAATACAAGTATTTAAATACTGCCCAACCCTGGCTATATCCCTGCTGAAAACAACCATGTGTGTATTAATGAAGATGGAAAAGCATACGAGAACGCAAAATATAGGTTGCTATGCATTTCTCACCCTCTCGTTTTCCATGATGAGGGAAAAAATTCCAGTATATACACCGAAATACTTGCTTTTGGTTGAATCTTGTATATCAGAAAGCAAAAGATAACATTTGACCTTTTGAACATTTGACATTGAACCTCTTGATATGCCACTTTTCCTCATCAAATGAATTGCAAGTTACATAAATTGTGACTTAGACTAATTAAAGAGATATCAGAACATAATGTTTCTTTATATTACCTGTATATTACCTGTATTAAATTGCTTTACTATGAATTCATTTAATGAATGAATTGTCGGTTTTGTTCCATATATGTCAGAAAGGACGTTTCTTACATTCGACCTTGTATTAAAAGAAAAAAAAAGAACTTCCTTCTATATTACTGTAAATGATCTTTTTTTTTTTAATTGATAATTCTTTTGTGTAAAATGTAATTGTTAAAGTAATCATATGTGGTAAGTGGAAAATTTAGTTTTATTAAGAAAAAATACCGAAAATAGAAATATTGATAAAAATCAAATTCACTTCACATTCACAAATGTGATTCAAAAAGTAGTTTTTATTTTATTTATTCATTTATGTACAGCCAAAAATTTGACATTGTGGAATAGTTCCGTTGTCATATTTTCCAAGAAATTTGAAATGCATTCCTGCTATCTATTTGTTTCCTCTTTCCGTCCTCTTCCCAAAGTTGTTCCCAAACTATCTAACACCACATTTTATTAGCTGCAATGAAATATTTCATTAGCAATGTATTTGACAACATAGAATATTAAGGGTATTGATATTTCCATTTCAATATTGGAGTTACATTAACTGTAATTCAGATCTGAATTACAGTTAAATGTGTATACTGATTTATCGTCGTTGTGCAAGAAAAATCTCAAATTCTCATCAGGAGGATCTTTCACAGGAGATCGGTTTTAATCTGAACGAAATGAATTACTCCGCAAAGATAGTGCTTTGCTCCATATCTGAAATGTTTTTGAATGACTTTATGTAATGTTTATTAGTGAAAGTAAACTACTTTTTAAATACATTTTAATACATCTAGAAAATACGATTTTTAAGATGTTGCGTGTTTCTTCCGTACTGACGATTTGCATTGCATGCACCACTTGCATTTCTTGAAATGCCACGAGATGACGTTTCAGTAGTGTTTACTCTAGAAATTAGCGTTTAATGTAAATTGTTCTTTACAGGCGACGTTAAACTTTGTAATACCTAGGTGGGTCTAACAATTCCACTTTTTTCAGCAAACATCTTTACTACGTATGTTTACCATTTTCTGATTTGGAAGTATCAAATATACCTAACCTCTGTGTTTACACTGGGAATGTGTGAAGCTGATGTAACGTAACTACAAGGAGATAACAGTTACTTCACATACAGCAATCTTTGTTTTGGTTTGTGTTTTTGTTGTCGGAAGTCTTGTACTTCCGTCCTCTAAGAAGGCGCTCTTCCACCGCTCCCGCTCGTTCCAGTCGCGGCGGCTGCGACGGGCTGTTGCACTCTCCTGCGCGCATTTCGCGTCCCTGCTGTTTCCAGGCGTCTTATCTGGCCCGCCGACAAAAAAAATCGCCTATCAGTGGCTCCAAACTCCGCGCCGCGCCGCGCCGCGCCGCGCCGCGCCGCGCCGCGCCGCTGCATCGGCCGATAAGGAGCGCGCGACTGCAGACGAATTGGGCACGACACTCAAGGCCGAGCCCAAATCCGTGTTGCGACGGCGCGGCGCAGCGCGGCGCGTCGGCGGCAAACAATTGCCAGCGCTCAACTCACTACGTGATCCTTGCATTCCGCAATTATTGAGGATGCGAATGTACATTGGCTGAATGAATGACTCGTGAACTTCCGTGTTTTATTTTTACGGATTCCTGAAAATGTGAATGTGAAATCATTATCAAACATACATTGACCATACATTTCTGTCTATATTTCCCTCTCCTCTCCCTTTCTCATTTTCACTCGCTCTTTTCTGTTTTTCCTTCCTTTTTTTTCTTTTCTCCCTTATTTACATCTTAACATCTAACACAACATGCTGATTCGAAATTAATTTGTAATTATATTTGCTGCTATAGCATTAATTATAATTTTGAACTATCAACTATAATACAGAGGCTACTTGCTGCACATCTACTCACCTAAAAGTTGTTGTTGTTGTTGTTGTTTTTTTTTTTTTTTTTTTTTTTTTACAATTCCATTTATAACAGTTAACGATATTATAACGTTTCACTTAAAAATATTAGTAAGCTTAGCGTAGCTACTTTAGAATAGCATTTTCTTATTTTGGAAACAAGTCATGGAAACCTGTAGTGAGGTTCCAGGATGCCTCCTGCTAATTGTACTATTGTGTTTTCACCTCAAAAAATTGCTTCTTATATATATATATATATATATATATATATATATATATATATATATACTTAATTGTAATATACACATGTCTAATTTGTATAATTACTCTTTTGAAATATAATCGTATCACAATTTACATTCATTAACTGCGATTAAGATCCGAGAGAAGAATCCACTCATGCACTGCAGACCTGGTGGTTTACTCCTCTTTGCCACGTGTGGGCCAAAATGCAAAAATATTTTCTATTTGTGTTTAGCCATTGTATGTCCCGTAAAGGGCAATTGGCCTCGCGCCGTTAGATCCCGAGGTTCCTAGTCGGTCACGCAACTAGGAACCCGCGATATCTCGAATTCGCATAGCCTTCGTGGCTTCACGAAGTTGAATTCGGCTAGCGAAGTTGGGTTCGCGGCCGTGGCCTTTCGGTAGAACCATCCCAGCATTCTCCTGGATGACCGAGGGAAGCCACGAAACCGCGGTCAGGATGGGCGGCACGGGGATTGAACCCGGGCCTCCCGAATGCGAAGGTAGCACGAATCATTCGGTGCTAAAATATAGGCGATTACAATTCCTTGGCTGCGAGCGTATGGCAGCGGGTAGCAACAGAAACAATTAATCGAAAACGATTATTAATCGATTACTTGGAAGCAAAAATGTTTTAACTAAATGATATTTCGTGTTTCACTTTCGATTAAAATTAAATTCAAACGAAAAATAATGTATTTATGTCCTTAAAAAT
The DNA here is from genome assembly GCA_011170035.1 of Teleogryllus occipitalis. Lineage (NCBI taxonomy): Eukaryota > Metazoa > Arthropoda > Insecta > Orthoptera > Gryllidae > Teleogryllus > Teleogryllus occipitalis. Next base: position 42,261 of record BLKR01005353.1, read on the forward strand.
GAAAAAATTCTTCATAAATAATTTAGCTTCTTGCGTATATACTTGTATTTTAAGTACTTAAGTTGTATATGTTAAAAATAATGGGGATTCATTAGCGTTGTTAACCGCCGGCAAAAGTGAGTACGCCCGAGCGAGTGCTTGGTATAGCGATAAAGCGCATGGAAAGTTCACTCTATGGACCAGAATTCGAATCTTGGCGCGAAGGAAAACAATGTTGCAGGTTGCAAAACCTTTTGCGGGTTGATATAGTAGCTTAATATTGTGTTGCAAATAATGCGAGAAAGTACATTACGATGATTTCAACTAAAGTTAGTTTAGTTAGTTAATGCCTTATTTTACGTGGCGAGACTCGGGCCATCAGGCCCGCTCTTCCGTCTAACCACGCAAATTTCGTTACGCTCCTTTCACCACCTAGCGGAGAAAGGAGGTATTATCTTGGGCGACGAAACAGGCGAATCTCAATTTTGCTCAGAGGCTTCTTTTAAGCTTGAGGATCTTTTACATGCAGTAAATCTACTAACATGGGACAGCCGGCTTTACTTCCCCTCCGAAGGAAGGCGTACGAAGGATTTTTTCGCCCTTAAAAATCCACGGCTTCGATCGGGTTTGAACCCGCAAACTCGGGTACAACAGTCCGGTACGCTGACCGTTACACCACCGAATCCACTAAATCATTCCAATAATAAAGTTTGTGAATACGCTACCTTTTAGATTAAAAATTTACTATAAGTTAAGAAATACATAGTTACTACACAAAGGGCTCCACAGACACCACCACTAACACATTATTTCTCCTGGTAGCCCAGATTTCTCGCTCAGAAGCTTAGAACATAAGAGAAAGGCGCTCTGCAACAAACAAACTGAATGGAACAGGTAATACAGCCAAACCTACACGTCAGGAATTGCATACGGCACTCGGTTCGGAAATTCCAGTTGGGGGATTGGAACGGCCAGTATATCATGCAATCCGCACGCGTACTAAATATGTTGATAAAGTTTTATTGCTGTTTTTTTCGGCCGTCAGAATGGTAGTTCCACAAGACGCTCCGGAAAGTACTTACTAAAATATTCACTTCTACATTCAACAGTGTACGAACAATAATAAATGTCTGTTTGTGAAAATGCAAAAGTAAACGCAAGAAATTAAAGTGGTTTGTGAAGAAAGACCGCAACAATAATTCTGAGTATATGAACATTAGTACTCACTTGAGTCTTTAAAAACAACTTCACTTCCGGGATAAAAGATAGCAAATTGCATTTTATATTGATGCTTAGTGGCGAGCTTTTAACTCCAGAAGATCTTCAGAACCGAATGTCTTTGAAAGGTAGATTGAAAGATTTTTTACTTTCTGGTATACATAGGTTTATACGGGAGTAATATACAAAGTATAGAGAAAGTTTTGTAATGCTGCGCGTCTGTGAACACTGCTAGCGCCTAAATCACACGTACGATTTTTTCCAAATTGAAGAACCCCTGTCCATCTGGCTATAGTTGAAGCTTTGAAATTTTGAAAAACATTCTGTAAACTTTGAGGTTACTTAACATGAAGCCCCCCGAACATTTTCAAAATTTTCTCAAAAACGGCTCCAAATATTTTCTTTAAATTTCTTGTAAGAATAGAGTAAAATACACTAATAAAGATGGCGTAGGTCACATTTTCCCGGTTAACTCTGAATTTTGGAAAATTGCAAAACTTAGAATTTTTGGGGGTCTTCCTACAACTATAAAATTGAAGACAGATTTATCCTTCAAATGAAATTGTTACCCATAAATAGTTCTTTCATTGAGGTCATGTAGAGTTTTTTGAAAATTTTAGTGTTTTTTTGCAATAGAGCGTGCAATATTTGCAACATGATTTTCTCAAAAAGGTTCCAAATTTTTTCTTTAATTTTTTGACACGGTTAGTGCCCAACCAACCCTATCCGATGACATAAACGTCATATTGCTTTATTCTTTTTTTTACAAAAATTAAAAAAATGTATTTTTTTGACTTGTCTCTCACATCGGTAATATTTACCGACGATTTAGAGACGATTTCTTCACACTAATAGATTTATGAGTACATGTGCTTTAAGTAATGTTAAATAAAGTTTCTCCAAAACTCAGCAGTTTTCTGTAAAAAGCAGCTCAAAATTAAGCATTTTCAGAAACGCTCAAACGGCATTTTTTCAAAAATGGCTCCAAATTATTTCTTTTATTTTCTCCGATAGATAGTGCTAATTGCACTGTTTAATATGACGTAAAATTCATTTTAGTGTATTCTTTTGTTTTTTCAAAAATTACACAAATGTAATTTTTTTGAAATATGTGTCATGACGTTAATATGCACATTTCCATCAACTTGTAAACATGATTACATTTGTGAGTAGAAGTGCTTGAAAGAACTTTAAATGATATTTTCGAAAACTCAATAGATTCCTGTGAAAAAGATCTTCAAATTTTGCATTTACAGTAATGCTTAATCGCCATTTTCTTAGAAACTGCTTCAAAATTTTCAATGAAAATTTCTTTTTTGGACGAAATTTTACTCTTCTTTAATATTTTTGAAGTAATATTTCGGTTCTACTATTAAGTTACCGAAAAGTTAATAAAACGTTAAGAAAATGTACTTTCGGTGACGATAGATGGCAGCTGGCTAGAGAATAGAGGAAGACCTTAAAGCCAGTCCACGCCAAGGAAACTAGAAAAAATTGCTACGAGAAAGTCTGTGCCATTCTGAAGCACCTCTAGTTTAAACTTATCTCAGCAATATGTATTTTCAGTTATACTTTTAATTCCTAATAAAACACGTTATTGTTCATCGCATTGCTACGATTATCTAACGAAATGGATCTTGGAAAATAATCGATAATTATTTTGTAAATTACATCTGCAGGATTATCACGTCAGAAATATTAATCAAATAGTTGAAGCAAAAATTTTATTTATAAGATTGTCGCTAGGAGAAAAAGTGAGCCTTGTCGCAGGTCCCGTAAAAAAGTGAGACGTTCTACGGACAGGGAAATTTCAGTCAATGATAGAAATGGTATATGGTCACCAAAAGAATGTGAACTGAAACGTTGCATAAAAATATACTATAGCAGCTCTTCTTTATTTGTATTAGAGCGTGAAACTTTTTTTGTAGAATAATCTTTTAAACTTAAAAAAAGGGGTTTTAAACGACTTTTGACTTTTCGACTCGCCTGAACTCTGTAATATTGGCTATATTGAATTGAATCCCATTTGGGTGTGAAACTCTGAATTTCGCAGAACCCATCCCTGACGCAGCCAGTTTTCTTCAGTCTTCTGCAGAAAACAGCAGAGCAGGTAGAGCAAGGAAAGACGATTCGGTTCGGTCCTGATTCAAGTTGACAGGACATTTTCTCAGAGATTTTTTTAAAATCATAGCTCTGTACCATTATTCTCTGAATTTCCATTGTTTTATTTACGTCTGTACTTTTAATAGCTATGAGTGTGACTCCAGGAAAAAGTAAGGCATGAGAGAGTTTCACCAAGTTTACGAATGAATTTAATGAATTACGAGTTCTGTGGAAAGCAGACGAAATCCGAAAAAATTGGCAAATAATTTCAACATTTAACGCTTAAATATCCTCAGATAGAACATGGAGAAGACAATCCGGGGGATCTAGTACTCCTGTTATTCTCGTTTTTATCCTTCGATATTATACAAAAAATGTAAACTTGTTTTTGCCATCCTACAAAAGGATTGTGTATTCCAATTAATCGATTAATTGTTACTTTACAACTAATTAACCGGTATTGGTTACTTTTTCGATTGTAATTAATTGATACGATTGATTTCGATTATAATTATTTCAAAGAGTTTTGCGTCATTAGCATCTGGATGATGAAGTTCGTATAGCTCCGTTATACTAGCCTAAATCCCAGAACATGTGGAGCAGAAGCATCTGGCCAAACAGCAAGCGGGTGACACGAATCGCATGCGCTCCATCGGAGGAAGACAAGAGCCCAGAGGGGGAGCAGCCTTTATTCAATGAGCGCAGCAAAGCCTTGCTAGCATTTTAGTGACGCTTTTTATTGAGACTGATAATTTACAAATTTCAATAGTTTCAGAGCCATTGTTCATTTTCCAAATTTTAAGTAAAAGTAACTCTTCTAACCACTGGGGTGGACACCACCTGAACTAATAAAGGACAAGTGTTTAAGTGCTTTCATACTCTATACGTAGCAGAGAGAATACGTGATTCACGTGCTTCTCGTACGGCTGTACATTGACGGAGACGATTGGGTCATTTCCCTATATTTAGTCCCCTGAAGTCATAAACCGCCACTGGTAAAGTTTGAGGAATGTACTTGTATTGCAATAAAGTTAAAATACGTAGAAAGGCGTGGTTATATAAAACTATAATCGTGCTGGAAGACGGACTTCACAACCAGACATGAAGTAAACTCTCATCTGCTTCCATTTCTGTTACTTTACTAGTAATATTTCACAAACTAATTAAATTCTGTCTCTCGTTCTTTCATTACAAGGTAACATTTTACAATTATTGCAGTAATATTACAGTAACTAGGTCAACCTCTGCACTTCGAAAAACACCTTTAATAACAGACGTTTGCATAATAACTCAGGAAGAAGTAATGTATTACATGATTCAGAAATCTAATGACATTTTTCAGAAAGTCTGTAAAAATTAATATTTGATGAAGGGAAATAAGGAACAGCTAAACAAGTAATGGAATATTTATTATAAATTATAAATGGACGCTTCTATTTAATTACACAGGCACAAAAAAAAGTTGTCAGACCCAAAGACTTGGCTCATGTTTCTCTATGTATTTCGTCGAATCCGAATCTTAAGCCAGAATCGCGCTATCACCCTCCAGCCACAAACCCACTACTTAAAAACAACAAAGACTATTGATTTCCACTGCAATAAATTAAATATTTTCACTGAAATAGTCTTCACCAATTCTGCAATAACATATTGTAGCATGTTATATTCAGTCGACTCCGGTTATAGTGAACTCGAATATAGTGAACTCTTGATTATAGTGAACCTAATTGACCCCGTTTCACTTACATTATAAATAAGCACTAGAAGATTCGGTTAAAATGAGCTCGGAACCTCGGCTTCAAGGCTACAGGCCGCACATCTTGGAAATTAATTCCCTCCTGAAAAAATATATATCGCCTCAGAGCCGCAAATTCCATCATTTAGCTGCTGGGAAAAGATATCGTCGGCCAAAGGTCATAATCGAAGAAGTCTCCACTGAGGTGGAGGTAGCGGAGCTGGAATGGGAACCTTATTGATGATCTTGTGCCTCTCAAGTTTCTGTGCGGACACAAAGGTCGTGTCCTGCGTGCGCTACAACTGACGGCGGCGACGCGCGACTGCTTGCTTCAGTTTCAAGCTTGATGATACTTGAGACTCCGCGCGACAAAATAACCATTTTTGACATGCGTCACTTTTCTCGCGCACCTGCGATTGCTATTTCCTGATTGAAATAAATGATGGTTCTATTTGAAAAACGATGCAAAAGGATAGTTCTAAAATAATATGTTCTATTAATAGAAAGTCAATAATTGAACGGCCATTTTCATAAGAAATATGTGCAGTTAACAGATACTCTTAAAATAAATCAGTCTCCATTACTGATTCAGAATGATCATCGAATGGTTTGGAAATAATGAAATAAGTACGTTACGTGTCACGTTAAAGTCAGACATTTAATAGAAATTAGTTAATTATATTTATTGTTTTATTTTTAAGTGTTAATATTGAATTGGAAATGTCTATTTTCGATTAAGTATTACATCTTTTAAATGAACATTTTAGGAATTTAAAACAGAGTTTTGGAACCTGTCAATGAAAATATACATACCTGTGATTTTTGGAACCTGTGAATCTGAATATTTGTAATGCACCATTTCCAATATACAACAAAACTAGTGGTGCTTTAAAAGCACACTCTTCCTCGCATTGTTTCTAACTTCAACGCTATATTATACTACTACATAAAACTGCAAAAGTAATTTCAACTAGCCAAAAAAATTTCCGCTCCGACATCCTCCGAGTTAACTTGCCGTCACTCCTACCACTACGCCACAGAAGCGCCGTATGGATCAACTCGAGCGGACTCTTAAAAACAAATGCTACAGTAACATCATAACTCAAAATATCCGTTTCAAACTCCCAAGGCCTCCAGTTGATTTATATCGTTCGGGGAATACCATTTTGGGGAAAATCGACTGAGCGATTTAGGCGCTAGGGTTGACTACAGACGGACATGCAGATGTTTCGCTGTCAATCGATTTTTCGGTGTCAAGGACCCGCAAAACATGGACTCTGGCTACACCACGTGAGAGGATTTTCTGTCTTTACCAACTGGATTTATCCACGTTTTCGTACTAGAACCAGACAATAAGAGATTTTCTGCCGAAAATTCGCTGTTTTTCGGCGCACAATTACATAAATGTTTCTTACGAAGTACCTTCGTAAGGGCGAGAAAGTAATATGACTTCTTTATTGTTCAACTCCAATTGTCATACGATGAAAATATGCATATACAAAACATGTAGTAAATTTACTCATATTAATTGCATTGATTGTTAGATATATAAATTGACAGCCGAAGCGTTTGTTGCCTCAACGTTCACTATTGTAATCTCTTCACCACTTTTCAATTGGTCAGTATGATACCATTTAGTAACATCTTACTTCAGTTGTTTAGGAAATACAGTACCTGCGGGGAAAAGTTTCTTTTCTCTGTGAGTGGGGTTCGTTTTCGATGAACGAATAGTCTTCAGTGTCGATCCACTATTATTGTGGCAGAGTCAAGTCAATGAATAGAAATTTTAAGATGTAATTTCTTTATAAAATGTTCTCCAGCAAAATGACGAATGTGTCCTTGTGCAGACCGAATTCCAATGTTCTGTTCCCATTAACAAAAGCCTTCCCTGGGTCTATGAATGCCAAGTGTTTCGTCACTAAAGTTCCTTGTTTCTTCAATTATTTTTATTGTGAATAGGACATCTGTACAATCTTCCCCCTTTTCTAATACCAACTTTCTCTTCAGATGTGACTCTGCTATGGCTTTCAAACTCTTGTTTAATACTCTAGCATACAATTTGTTATACAATGTTATATCGAAGAGGCGGTAATTATTGGTTTCCGAGAGATTTCCCTTTTTAAAGAGTGATATTATTTTTGTTTAGAGCCTCTCTTGAGACAAATTCATGTTTTTTCACCACATATTATAATAATGTAAATAGAATAAAATTTCAGAATATGTCAAAGGTTCAGTATTTGTATTGTCCAGTCTCGGTTCTTTCCGAATTTTCATATTTTTTAGGGGGATTCTTCAACTCTTTTAGTCAGGCATGTTCTCATTTGTTACTAGTTTCTTGCGTATTGTCCTCTCTCTACAACACAACTTTTTATGATGTGCTAGCCACTCACTTTCATCTACTGCGGCAATATGGGTGTTGGTAATTCGAGAATTAATTATCAAAAGAGTTTGATAACCAATCGAGTATTGTAATATGATGCTACAATTCGAAAATCTTGCAAAGGGTTATCCACTTCGTAAAATGTCAATTATATTATGGTTTTCGTTTAAATCTAAGTAATTATTGGGAAGATTGTTGGGCAAGAAAGTATGACAGACAGATGTTGCTAGTATTTAAAGGATTATTAGAACACCTGCGTTCTAATGATTCTTTTTACAAAACTTAATTCAGTTTCGTGAAGTTTGGATTTAGATAATCGAAATGAATCAATAAAAAATACAAATTAACCTGATTGGCATTATTGTAAATATATATTTCCGTTGTTAGCATTATTTGTGGTTAACCTAAGTGTGCGTACTGCACGGACTATGCTTTTGCCGAAGGATGTTCATGCTTTGTAAGAAGACCTATAATCAGGCGTCAATCCCTCTCCAATCAGACGTCAGAGCATCTTATCAGTAATGCAAGTGACTGTTCTCAGACAACCACGTGATCGATGAGCGATTGTGCAGCTATATAAATAATAAAACGATCCGATTGCGTGCCGAATTTTTCCCCGTAACATATATTTTATGTAGTTTCAACGCCAGTGATAATAAAAGCTCTTAAAAAGATATCAGAGAAACCAATTATAATTTATCTTGCACTTTCGCGAAAACAGCTTGAGTGGACATTCTTAAAATCTCGCTCATTTGGGATTCTTAGAAACCACCCTGTAGGTATACAACAGAACTCTTATTTTCAATATAACTGAGTAGCATGCATTTCCATGGGCATTTAACAAAACAAAATTCAAGTGAAGACATGAAATATTTATAACTCAATATTTTCATCTAAAAAGTGAAATGCAGAAACGAAGATGAAAGAAGAGATGATTTACTTACCAGAATACTCCACTACTTCCATCAACGCACCCTAACTGGCATTTATCTCTGTTTGTAGACGGAAAGAAGTAATGTATTTTTCATGGACCTTCCTTCGGGAAAGTGGTGGAGAGAAATAGATTACTCTTCAAGGCTGCAAAATTAAAAATTGGGAGAAAAAAGCAGACTAAATATTTTAAGAAAAGGAAATCTTCGGCTGCGCGTCTCAAAGGGTTAAAAGTATGCTTTATATTCAGACATATCTGGATACCTCAAGGGAATGAGGAGAAGAATATGTAATAGTGACTCAGTTTGAAGTATTGGTACCTGGGTGCGAAAGTCAAGGAGTAGTATGCTACATTTATAGAGAGGACATTGGGTAGCCATATTGGATATTGAAATATTAGATGCAAATATTGTGCTGTAAATAGTAGGACCTAGAAATGTTCGGAGCCAAAATAAACAATAAATATGGGATAGTGGAGATTCCTAAGACAAAATAAACATTGCTGTGATTTGGGACGTGGACATTTATAGAATATACATTTTTATTTTGTAAACGTCACCTAACAAAATACAAGAAAGATAGACAGCCAATGGTGACAAATTTTAGTAAATGCGTAGGTGTCGTCTTACGACAGATGACGGTCGGGAAACGAGTTACAGCGAATAGCAAAATTACTAACAAAAAGTTGGTAAAAGAACGGAAACGAAAGCGACATGTTGCATCAGAGCCATGAATTTGGCAGAAGACATTTGGTGGACGTTGCGAGCACATCAGAAGATTGTTAGTCATCGTCGCTAGCACATGTAAAGCTAGCTAGTCATTTTAATAGTTTAACAGATATAACGTTTAGTTGTAGTGAACAAAAGCAGTATTGAGTGAGAATGTCCTCCCGAGGCATTCTCGAATAACTATTTTATGTGAACAGTGTAAATGGTTTAATATTATATTTAGAACATGAACTTGAACATAACTTCTTGCAAGATATCCAAATCATTCTTTGCAAAGAAATTATTTGACTTTTTTATTAAAGTAAAGGCCTTTAATTAGCAAAATATATATTCGATTTGATGGTGTGCAGAATAATATATAAAGTAAAGCACTGTAAGTAATACAGACAAATAGGAGCAATAAGCAATGTAATTGTGATATCGGAACGTGAAGGGTGATTTGTATTAATAGATAGACTCCCGCAGATCAACCATCTTGTGTTCTTAAAATAAAAAAAATATTCACCATTGACCTAATCATTACGACGGGACGTCGGCCCACGTAAATAATATTTAATTGTAAAGAACATGGGAATCGGGCATCAATAAATTACTAAGATCAATAGTTTCAAGCACTTAAAAGTTTAGAAATGCAAACATATATCAAATTGGTTTTCACAAAGTTGGGCACATTGTGTTAATAATTTCCAGAGATTTTACGTTTGTTTCAAATCGGCTATGCTTTGCGTGGATCAGATTATATTAAAGATTAAATTAAATACTGATATTTTAAAATTGTTTCAATATGCATTCGAGGTGATTCAAGTGAACTCTTTCTTTTCTCTGTAGGACAAGTGCGAACGATTTTACGAAAGCATTTTCTGTAAAGAAAGATAGCTATAAGTATTTTTGATTGATGTAAAGTATTTTGTAGTTTGTGTTTTTACATCTATCCCGAATCCCATACGTATCTTCTGCAAATTATGATAGAAATAATGGGTCAGAGGAGAAATAAAGAAGTGATTATTTCCGTACGGCGCCACGAAACATGCGTCAGCGACGTGTTGCAAAAGAGAATACAATATCCTCGTTAAAACGAACTTCGAGGGGCCGAATAAGAGGCGTTTTTCCATTATTGTGTACATCCGTGTTATTATGTTTCTTGCTAGAACCCAAACTTTGTTTGTGTTGAGCGAATTCGTGCTAAAGAGGTTTTTATGTATTAAACAAGTACTGCCGAGATAACGGTATCCATTGTTTCAGAGTGGTAAATTTCTCTGCTCAAACTCACCAAATTTCGTCACTGGAATGCAAATCAAAAGGTTTTCGCAAAAGCTGAGCCCAAGCTTCTTGCAAAAATACTTCAATCAAAAGTCGATATTCACTTTGGGGATACATTTTGAATAGGAAATGACATTGATTTATACTCGAAAATAATGGTAGATGTAACCGTCATGTTTTTCTAAAATCGACATGAAAAACTGCATCTACATTTTAGAAGATTTCTGAAGCAAAATAAAAAAAGTGATTTTGACGATTTCTACAGTTTCGCTAGTTACACCAGTTTCGTACCCTATAAGTAATTTAATCAAAGTATATTTGGACATTGGATTGGACACATCGTCACAATATCGAAATTCTATGGGCTACATTGAGTCAGGACACATTTCACGACTGAACTTCGCTTTAGAGTCCGTACTGGAGGGAAGCAGCAAAAGAGGAAAAAACATGTTCTGCCTTGGGGTTTAACACAGATTTTTCGAATTGTGCGTTTCGTTACATAGTATACGTCAACAATAATTCAGGCTGCAATTCACATGATGGAAGTGGAGTGGAGTTTTGACAGTTGAAGTTAAATAAATGTTACCTCGGATATCTAAAATTGGAAATACACCGAAGGAAAATGTCCTCCACCGATTGTCAACCCCCAGCCCAAACAAGTCTTCTACCAATTTTGGCATTATAATTCCACGTAAACGTATTTTTATTTACATATTGTAACACTCAACACTATGACAAACCTATTTTGATAACCATGCATTTAAAATGATAATTTTCTTTTGTTGGCTTACCGCAGGACCTTTTGTTGGTATTCAGCTGACCAATTAATTTTTTTTTTCGAAGTAGTATTATTATTTATGTGCGAACGTTCTCCCATAAACGTATATAAGTGTGGACATGTACACACAACCGCACAAGCTATTATATCTGCATTTTAATTTTATTAATATATTTTATCAGTGCTTAAATTAAAATAATTGAAACACATATATTTTAGTTTGTTCTTTTATGCTATTACACGATACATGTATCAATAATCCAAATGAGCCCAGTCCGATGGCAGTTGTGTAGTGCAGCTGCGAGGGCGGCGGGGCCCGACCGGGTCCGTCGTCCTGTGGGCGCCTGGCTCGTCGTGTGCGCCGCGCCGCGGGCGCCTGCTTGATCCGAGTGCGCACAGCGCCCGTGGCCCGGGCCAGCCCCCCCCCCCCTCCGCCCCGCCTGCACTGGCCCTTGACGCCGACGCACCAGCCGCAGCCCGTGTTCGCCACCTAGATGAGGGACATTTATAATTGCCGAGATTAATCTATCGTATGTATTCCGGTTGAAGTACATTAAGAGTAAAATACTTAACCGCAACCTAATTTTTTTTTATCACACCCCAGTTACAATTTCTGGCAACCACCCCGTCCACCCGACAGGCGGGCACGCGGCCGCTGGCTCTCCCCTCGAACGGCCATCATCAGTAGAGCCCGGAAGGTTGGCAAAATACCTATTTCTTATTGCTACTATTTTATGACTGTTAACAATAGGAATCACTCCATCGAACTTCTGGGGTAGTTTAGTAGATACAAGGCACAGTAGTGTTGTGTCTTTCCGTGGAAGCAGACCCTGTGATAAAAATCTGAATCAAAAAGGAAGATGATACCAATCATGATTTTTGATTTTTTCAATGAAGCCGTCACACTTTGTTCGCTCATGAACAATACCATTCTACTTTTCAGTATAACCACTGATCCTTTTGCGGAGAGCTCGCTATATACGATGCTCAGAATTGGCGATAACACAAGTGCGCAAAATATGATTCCATTTTCAGTGATGCAATTGAAGATTCAAAAGGAAGTTCGCAATAGCATTTTGAAGAGACAGCGTCGTGAGAAAAAGAAATTCGTAGCCATCATACCGCGTGATCATGCGGAATCAAGATTACAAAGAAAATATTGTTTTCTTACACGTGAAGTGATAATGTAAATTTTAAAGTTGGAATAATTTTAATTATAATTTTTTATAATTTCTTGTACTTGTGAGTTTTCATTGTTTACATGCTTTTTTGCGCCCCTACTTTAACTAGAATAAATGCCTTTTTGGATGCCTATTTTAGTAAAAATAAATGCCATTTTGCCTGCCTATTTCTGGTAAAATAATGCCTGAACGTCGAGGCTCTACTCCTCAGCAACAACCACATTAAGGTGCCAAGTTTTTTTAATAAATTAAAACGAAATGTAAGTTGCATTTTATATGCATCTTTAATTATTACGATCTTCAACTAAAGGAATTTATATTTGTCTGGCCTCAGGCATGTCCTCTTTTCCTCTTACTTCAGTTTACTGTTAATTACTTGAAAAGTAGCACTTTGTTGTACGCTAAAATATTTTACTTCAAATTTTATGTAAAAGATTTCCATCTCGATCAGATTTTTCATCCAGTATCCCTAGATCCATTGAACCGAGGTTGAGATGGCCCTCTGTTCTTCTTCAGAACTGTAAATGTATTTTCACTCCCCGCACATGTAGTTGAACACACTTTTTGGTAAGTAGTTGACGGGAGGGGCAGGGTCGGAGAAGAGCTTAATATTTTGCCATCAATACTTTAAAACAAATCTGTACTTCGTTACCTTTTCAAACACATTACTGTCATTAATGGACAAAATAGTTTATGTTGGACTAGGAGAGGACAAATTCATTAAAAGAAATTGTGAATATCGCTGGAGTCAATCTTTAATCGGAAAATACGAAAGCTGTAGTTTTCATTTCTTTCTGTATTTGTAAACAGGTAATTAATAAATATACTAAGTTTAGAAAATTTCATAAAAACAACGTTGTTGGTCCAATTCTGTATATTTCTCAGTGCTCGCTCTTCTTAACTCCGGAATAGAGAATAGGAAATCCAAAATTTCGCATATTAATTCATTAAACAAGTTGTTTTGAATCAACATTATAAAAAGTGTCCCACTTTTTGGGCTACCGAACGGGTCGCATCGAAACCACAGTTGTTGCGCCGGTTGCAGAATACGACGGCCTTAACGGATTTTTCTCGAGTAGTATGACTTGCTAGTAAACTTCACGAGAAGAATCATCGCGTTAGTTCTTTATTTGCAAAAATCTCTCTCCAAGAAGTGGTCTTGAGTACTCGTCATGTGGCTTCGCTATGAACTTACTCGGTTAACATGTAAGCTAACATTTCCATCACCTTTTTAAATTTCAATTTTGATAATAATTGATTCTTTTTAGATTAGCTTCTGTAACTGAAAGATTTTGACCATTCATAATAATTTAGAGTAACGCAAGGGTGTATTAAGGCCTCGTTATTGCGGTTTAATACATATTGACTTTGTTCGTGTTGCGATGAAATTGATTGATTGATTTTTTCGCGTTTCCGGGCGCGTCAACTGCTTTGGTCATTAGTCCCGTTGGTGTAGTGCATGTTTTTTCTCGGGAGATGGCGGTGATCTTCCCCCGCTGGTTGGCGAGGTCCGGTGCCGACCTACCGTCGGCTAGTGGGAGAACAAATTTCCCCTAACCAGGACTCTCCCACCAGCGAGGCACCGTCCCAGCCGGGACAAGCTCTAAGCTCCCGACCGGTCTTCGGAATATGTGAGTGTAGTGAATGTTAGTGTAAGTGTGTGTGTAAGAGGAGAGGATAGGACAAGGAAGAGCAAGGACAGATCGCGCGCGGTCCGTGGCCCGTTTGGTAGGGTACTGCTCCGGCATTCGCCTGGTGTTGATCGGAGAAACCACGGAAAACTACCGATCAGAGCAGCCGGCCGCTAGAATTCTGCTCCAGAGCGTGACTGAATTCGATCCAGCTGAAAAGCTAGTGTCGAAAATCCTGCCGCCGTCAGGACTCGAACCTCAGACCTCCCGGTCAGAGGCGCTGCAGAGACATCAGTTGATGCACTGAGCTACCGCTCCCTGTACGCGATGAAATTCGTTGTGAGTTCATGCTAATGAGGGATTACTGTATTTCTCTTTATTTTTTTCTCATTTAAGTTAGTAAAGACAAGTGTTCATAATTTCGTATTAAACATTTGCTTTCCTTCCAAGTTAATAGAGAAATTTTCAAATCAACAAATTAAAAAATTTTATCTTATTGTAGTTTGCATAAGACCAAACATGTATTTTATTGCATTATTCAGAATTGTAAACTAAGTCCATGTGATTAAAGTAGCTTAGATAAAAACATCCAATGAAATCATGCGATACAAGCCGATGTGTGTGCTAGTCCTGGAGCTTATCACAATATTTCTGAAAAAACTTTGACAAATCTGCTATCGCAGTTACAGGTTTCGCGATATGCGAATCCGGCGAAGATTACCGACGGCCCGCCGAAGGAGAGAACATGAGGCCACACACAAGACGGCACGCCCCGATGGCGCTTCACTAGCCACTGTCGCCTGTCGTGTCTGCTCTTTGGCAAAGGCTTCATCCAAATTCCTGGAATTGGGTTATCAATTCGCCGACCTAGCGGCGCAGTGCCTTTTGACCGTAGTCACACTGCGTCAAAAGAACTTTCTCACTTCAGGCTGTAATCAAACACGGATAAGTTGGTTTGCGTGAATGCGTGATTCAGGAAGTGAGAAAGGAATGGGGGAGCGCGAAAGAGTCACAGAGTTGGGAATCATGTTCTCCATCAATATGTCATGTGTTTTCCACATGCATCCTGGCATGAGCCAAAAAGTAATGGTCAGATTGAAGACCCAATTAGTCACGAAACAAATTTGTTCTCCTCAGGGAGGCGTCTCCCAACTTCTATTACTGCAAAGGCATTCAAGAATGAAATTTTCCCTCACGTGCGAAAGATGTAACCAGCATCGATAGTAGTGACAGAGCATTTAGAGCTTCTTTATTTCCGGGTTAATTTTTCTTCCTGGACAAAATTTCTTTATTTCTGTTCTAAATAAAAAACAATTTTTCTATCTTCAATTTTGTAGTTTTAAAAATATTATTTGCAATTTTTAAAAAAAACGAGCGATACCCGAAAGTGGGACTAGCAACACATTTTTTACCGTCCCTTACTACATAAGGGGAGAAAATTTAAAGAAAAAAATTGGAGCGTTTTTTTTTAATCGTAGATTTCAAACGAAATTAAGCAAAAATATTAGGTTTTTCAAAAATTTGTACATTACATTTTTAAAGAGATAATTTTGTACAACACGTTTCTGAGTCAAAAATCTCTATCTTCAAGTTTGTAGCTTAAAAAAAATTTCTGCAAATTTTCCGAAAATGTTCAAACAATTTTTCAAAATTTCGAAAAATCAGGGATCTGAACGAAAATGAGGCCTCTGCTCTGTTCTCTTATACGTCCTTTGCACTATCCAGCAACACAATTTAATTTAAAAAATGGAGCCATATTTTAGAAAAGTTTGAAAAAGTCCCACGGATCTCATGTAAAGTACCCCCAAAATTAATATATTGGTTTCAAATTCCAGGTGCCGCGATATCCATCAGAACGATTGGAGAGTATCGATTTTGGAGAAAATCGTCCGAACGGTTTATGCGATAGCGTTATGCACAGACAGATGGACAGACATGTTTTACCGTCAATGGATTTTTCGATATGAAGGACGCACAAAACGTAGATTCTGGCAACACCACGTGTTAGAGTTTTATTTTCTATTTTTAGCAACTGGATTTATCTACTTTTATTTACTAAGGCCTGGCAATAAGAGTTTTTGTGATGAAAAATTCGCCGTTTTCCGACGCACGATTACAATACTTTCTCTTCTTACGTTCGTAAGTGCGAGAAAATAAAAAAGTGGACCTTGGGAGTGGAAAGTTGGCCATCCCTGTCGTATACTCAGACAACCTAATGAAACAGCCTTCCTTTCCGGCCGCGCCCCTCTTTGTGGTGGGTGAAATTTTGGAGGGTGCTGTACCAAAAATCACCTCCTACCTGTGACTCAATAAAATTTTCGAGCCCCCACGCGGGGCAGGAATCCGCCTTTATCGATCGCGGAGGGGGCCCGCCGCCGCGGGGCTCATCGGCTCATTTCGGGGGGCGGGCGCGCGGGCGGGCGGGCGCGCGCGTGAGTCAGCGCGAGGGCCGGGGGGGCGCGCACAAAGGCGCGGGCCACGGTCCGCCGAGCAGCGCCACACGCCCCCCGGGGGGGGGGCCGACCGCCCCCCTCCCCGTTACTCATGTCGAAATTTTTTGGTCGCGGACATCATGATGCGAATGCATTAGGGTTGCAGGCGGTTCATCCCGGGAGGCAGAGGGGCGAAACTTTATACCAACCCGGGTTGGTCTCCACCTTTTTCGAGTCGCTGCATGTTGCACAAAAAGCACGCGAGCCATGGGCTCTCATTTATATTTTAATGACAATGGAGAGAATTGTTATTGTTGTTATTGTTATTATTATTATTATTATTATTATTATTATTATTATTATTATTTCAGTCTTAATTTTTTATCATGGTTGTATTCAACACTTGGCTACTTCCAAGAAACTCAGCACTTCATTGATATTTAACGTTATGCCTATTTTTACATTTGAAAGCAATTTTTTAAAAAAAATCAAATAAGCTATAAAAAAATTCAAAACGACACACATACTAAAACTGTATTTAAGCATTATTCATTTCTGATGTTCTCTGTGGAATTACCTCACTACATGACATGTACAAGTATCACAGACTTCTCATTTCGTCAGTCTCATTTTGTACCCTACTAGTGCAAATATTGTAGGTGAGTAGGATAGCGATATCAGTCTTGCTACTTTTTTTTCAGCAGAATGATATTATGGTGATGGGTCGGTGTAGTGACATCATTTGTTATTTCATTTTAATGTAGTTATGTTGTTATGATACATATTATGTTGTTTTAAATGACAGGCTGTGTGTCGTATTTGTAGTTCGTATCTGTTCCTTCTGTGTCAGTTTCTACCAAAATTATTATTATTATTATTATTATTATTATTATTATTATTATTATTATTATTATTATTATTATTATTATTATATTACTAGTAGTAGTAGGTGTAGTAGTAATATTACTGAAATGAAATAAAGCATATTAGAAAATGGTAGGATGACGGGTTAACGCAATGTCGAGGTCAAGGCTCAGTGGGATACGTGAAACGTAAAACAGAGCAATGTTACCCGTTGCCCAGAGTTCAAATCAACTCTGTTTACGGCTGGGAGTAGTTCTGCAAGTTACAAGATCCCCAAACCAGGACTTGGCGATAAGAAGAACAAGCCAATGACCTCCCTGTGTTTCGCACATCAACACCGGACGCAGAAATTTGGTGGTTTTAGAAGAAACGGAACAAGTGATAAATTGTTAAAGATACGAGTCGGGCATGTAAATTAAATTTGTTTGCAAGGCTCGGTTCGTCGCTCGCCGCCACACGCCAACCCGCCCCTCCGCCCTACCCCCTTCGCCACCCCATTCCCTTCGGGGGGAGCTGCGCCCGCCCGCTGCCCGTTACTCACGCTGAACATTTTTTGGCTCACAACATTAAGATGCAAATGCAGTGGGGTTAGTCTGTGGGGGCGCGAGGGAATGAACATTTAGGTGGGTCGCTACTCTCTCCAAAAAAAGAGGGAATGGCACCGTTTGGCAAATGAATACAAATAATACAATGGTTCAGAAAAGGCATTGGGGTGGATGGAGGTCGGGTCAACAACCTATACTGACGTAAAAATAAAATGTTTAAGTACGAAACAAAATGACACACGTGTGGTTCGGAAATATGTATTAAAATGTGTTTCGGATGTTTGCGCAACTTAGAAGCAGTGGGGGAACGATTTAACGATTTCCAGAAATGAATAATTTCATTCAGCAATCTTGTATCTTCGTTGAAATAAGTTTCAACTCATTGCATCTCTGAAATTATTTTCTGTTTCGATTTTTACCAAATTAATCTGGGTGCCAGGGAAAATAGAATTGTGAAAAACTTTTCCGTTTGAGGGGGAGTAATATGTTTTTTCTTCGACGCATAATTGATTTTTATTGACGGAATATGAATATTCCGAAGATATATTTAATTCTGTTCTTACTTCATTACAAGGAAACTGAAGCAAATGCCTTCAAAGTAGCCTGTCAAGAGCAATAATTAATAGACATCCGCAATGGAATTCTTGAGGAGTTTCTTACAAGAACCAAACAAGTCCAAAATTCCATATATTCATCATCAAGTTATTCCCTACAAACGACGCTCTATGCTGGGACATTTCCTGTCGGCAAGTGCCAAACACATTGAATGATGTATATCGGGAAAAATCATAAATGTATTACTGTGTACGTTTTCGCTGTGAACGTTCTTGATACTTGCCATAAATCCTGCCCTTTCAAAGAAATGCGCTGAAATTTAGTACAAAAATCGTGCTCCCACGCGCCCGGGGATCCCAAGGCTCACTACCCTCGGACTCAATTATCGCTGGGCGGGTGCCCCACCGATTGGGAAGGAAGTTTCGCGTCGCCTCGCGTCGCGTCGTGTGGTGTTTTATTGCTGTGGGCGGCGCGGCGCGGCGCGGCGCGGCGCGGCGCGGCGTCGGGGCGATGGCGATCGGCGGAGGGCTGGCGCGGGGCCTCTTAGCAACCGACCGCCCTCGCGGCGCGGCGCGGGGCGGAGGGGGCGTGACGCCAAGCGACGCCACGCCACGCCACGCACACTGCTCCCAAAGAGGGCAAGCGGCGCGCGGAACAATGCGCCATGCTCAATTGAAAAGTAACACGTAAACGATAGAAAATTATGAAAATTACAAATTTAGAAAATTAGAATAAAAAATTTTTTTTTCAAGGATGAGTTGGGCGTTTGAGTCTCATATTTGTGTGTGTGTGTGTGTGTGTGATGGCGAGTGCGTTTGGGTGTGTCCGTGTGTGGGTGCGAGCGCGCGCGCACGTTTGTGTGCTCTGAGACCTACAATCACCTTTTAACAAACACAAAAGTTCAGTTCATCCCCTACTTGAATTTCAACGATTTGTGGTAATTCGATTGCGTGATAAACGATACCAATACATTTCTTCCTCTTGACTGTTCATATGCACCACTGCTGAACTAGACGAGAAAAGGAATGTTTGTTTTTTTTAATTTTAAATTTTAACTTTTTTTATTTTTTAATTTTTTATAACTTTTCCACCATACTGCTCATGGGGAGACTTTCTGTGATTTAGGTACATTGCGCTGCTGCCTTACGACTTAAACAGCTAAGAGGGAGAGGGCTTTCTTAATAAGTAATGAAAACTTACTCAAATTTAGCTTAAATCTAATTTATCATTTATTGTGTAGCACTTTGGCATACCTAACTTCAACATTTTCCCACCTTAATACTAAGTAATGTTTTTTTTCTTCTTTTACTTCTTTTTTCTTGGTATTTTTTTTAATCACGCATCTTATCCAGTTTTATTACTTCGCTACACACATAACCATACGAGCGAAAAATGTTGGTAAAATTCTTTGTAGAGACAAGAAGTGACTATTGATAGCTATGCGGCGGCTGCCTGTAAAATAAAAATACCTTACGCATTTATAACTTTGAACACTTACAGTTACCGAGACGGTAATATAAATATAGAGATGGATCTGCTCCTAGTTCCATTTTTACGTAATCGGGGCTCCTGAAAAAAAGATGCAACTTTTATGATTTACTTGTTTCGGCGAATGATGTGACGACGAAAAATCTCTCTCGGTGGAAATAGCAGTAGAAAAAGCTAGTGAAAGCGTTTTGTTTTATGTTTAGCATGAGCTGCATGTGGTTGGCCGCGCGTGGCCCACTGTGGCGCCCGCGCGCGCCCCCTGTTTCGGGAGCGCCGGCGAGGGGCGAGGGCCCGGCGGGCGGTGACGCGGCCGCTGCCAAACAGGTCGCGGCGGCGGCGGCGGGCGTAGTAGGGTGGCGTTGCAGCTGTCACTGTCTGCTCGGTTATTGATTTTAATGTCTGCCGCCCGCCTGACGCGCTTGTGGCGGTGGCGTCGGTCCCGCCGCCTCCGCTCCCCGCCCACGCCCGCCGTCGCCCGCCGTCCCCCGCCGTCGCCGCCGAATCCGCCAGCCCCCCCGCCGCCACCGCCCACCCCTCTCGCCGCGCGCGCTCCCATTGGGCCGGCGGTCGTTCGACGGAACCCGTAATTCGGGTATATTGCCGCTAGGGGGGCTCATCTGTGCCCGACGCCTCGTGTCTTCTTTTGACGACTTGTATTCCGCAGTTAATGAATACTCAAGCAGGGCTTTTGCAAGTTTCATGCCAGATTTTGGTGAGAATTGGGAAGACTGCTCTTTTCTTTCCCCGTTGATGGCCTGGAGGAACGTTTCGCCAAACAGTCGTATTGCGGCTTCGTGAGACCGTTCGAAAGGGAGAGCATTTGACACTTGCGTACGCACATACAGACTACTCGAAAGTTCCAGAAATTCACAAAACTGGTACAAAACACCCTCAAATCTGAGAGGTTCCTATGTTTGTTGTTATTTTTGTGGAATCGTAAAATATTATGTTCTTTGAATAATTGAAACAGCATTTTCATCTATTGTTAAACAGATAATCGTAGACAAACTTCCTTCGATTTACTTAATAATTGGATATTCGGCGTTGATGTTTTCTTCGAAAACATTGAAATAATATTTCCAAGTTAAGTCAGCAATTTTACAACGTTACTATTTTCCCCTTCCCTATCCTCGAATTAATTATTTGTTTCTAGAAATTCTAAAATATATGAATGTCCTTGATTTCATGTGACAACTTACACCTTTGTTACAGCTCTCTGGAGTAATCAATAATTAATAAATTTTGAATTATTATTATTATTATTATTATTATTATTATTATTATTATTATTATTATTATCTACCAAATTCTTTATGAACACAACAAATCGAAAATTTTTAGTAATTGATGGTTTCCAAATATAAATATCATTTACTTAACCAAAAACGTTAATTTTCATTTACAGTTAGTTTTGCGGTTTCCTACACTTTTCTACAGAGAAGAAGTATAGCAAACAAGTTAGAATACAACAATCTGCGCCCTCCTATTTTCTGCGAAAGAAAAGTATCTTAACAGACGTTTCTTTCATTTTTCGTTTCCCAATAAATCTCTTTTCCTTGCCGCCCTCTCTCTCTCTCTCTCTCTCTTTGAATCTTTCTTCCTCTTGGCAACCTCGTTCTCCCCATCCCCATATCTATCCGTAGCGGGACGACGCTACTTCCCCAAAGCACTCCATGCTCATCCGAATGCCCCAGAGCTTGTTTACGAAGTAAACAATCGGGCAATTTGTGGACGTATAATAATTGAATTTCCTAGGTACGCAACAAAAATCATCAGAAATTCTTTAATTTTTTTAAACTTTTAGTTTACTTAAAAATAAAAGAATAATTTAAATGTTTAATGTTATAAAATTGAGAAAAATAATTGGTAACAAGCGATCTTTAGAAAAATTCTTAAATATTTTGAAAAATAGTTTAGTAGAAACAGAAGTTGAGATTTCATAAAATAAAAAAAGGTCATATTTAATGTTCAAGATATTTCATTGACCGCTTCAATAACATATGATCAACCATCAATATTTAGTATTTTATTCAAGATTACGAAAAGCTCATACAATTTTGTGAATTATATTGTCGGATTGTTTGTCGAATAAAGAAAAATATGATAATGTAATTTATTTGGCTATAATATATTATGCGTTAATGAAAAAAAAGTTGGAATATAGCTGCGTTTTCTTATTTGAAGTTGTAGCTATGTCTTAGCAGGCTGTATACCACATGAGCTATTCACGTTGGGTGAAGCGAAAACAATTTTAAAATCGTATTTCTTAGTGTGTGTAAACTAGTCTCTTTGTGAGCTAGTAAGATTTATAATCTTAGAGACAACTCATTTAGTGTAATAATATTACACAAATTGAGTTGTTCATTCAACGATCATGCACTTATTTCATATCCTGAAAATAAATGAATAAAGCTTACAATGCACCATAATTGATTTCTATTATTATTCTAGTTGACAAAGATATTTTGATACAAGTAAACGTTATATACGAATGGATTAGCGTATAACGATTGCAACAGTTAACTGAGTAAAATGGTGTCTGTATCTTACGAATGTTGTTTGTATTCACCAACATATCCGGAAAATACCGAGTTCTAATTTCTTTGCTTGAATGAAGGTACTTGAATTTCAAGCTAGAGAAATCAATTTATTAAATTAATATTCCTCCCTCCCTGAATCATAAAAAATTCGCAAGAGATAAGATACTGCTGGCACAAGCTCTGAAGCAATATTTTTTGGGACTGAGGTTGTAAAAGATTTTTCCAAATACTATTAATGAATGTGATATTTAATTATAAACAAAAGAGTTGTATATACTTCCAAAAAATAACTGCACAGATACAATATAAAAAATGGTAAACAAACATTGCCCAATAATTTGTAATATTATATCAATATTTTAAAGAATATTTTAATTGTTGTTCCGAACTTTAAATGTTAATTATACGCATTTCGTGACAGATAATCATTCTACATCAATAACAGATGAATTATTTCTTGTGAGATATGCAGAACCTGCTGTCATGTTTGACAGTGTCAGAATCCGGTTCAATTTAAATGAACGTTTTAATTTTTACGATATACTATTTCAGAACGTTCTAGATTTAGTTAAAAACGTGTGTTATTGAGAATGAGTTCAGACCTTATTCTACCAACATAACTTGAAATACCCTCAATGCCGACCTAGGAGAACCGGAAAGGAATGAAAAGAACGTCATTCAATATGAAGCGACATGCCGTGACAGGGTTTCATAGAGAATTTCTAAGTAGAATGATTATTTACTGCACCGACATCATCACCACAGCCATCAGGGCCACTGCAGTCTTCCACGTCCTTTTCTTTTGTTGGCATCTTGTGTATTTTCACAAAAATGTTAGCCTTCGCTTGGGTTAATAATTAACATTCGACCTGTTTCTCTTAGTTCCTGTCTGGCCTCCAATTCATTTTGAAATACTTCATGAATAAAGCATACTAGTAATAGTGTCTGGTTTTCGAATGCCTTGAAAATTCGACACTCACTTACCTGATTGAAACCAGCTGAAATAAACCTCCCTGGCCCCGGTGTTATGCCCCGCCCTGCCATTGCGATGCCTAGCGAACTGCCCCGCTCGGCAACAACGTCCCACATTGCATGTTTGCAGATACACAAATTTCCGAATTAACAAAACCCAGAATAACAACTCGGTGCCATACTCCCCCAACATCTTTTTTCTTCGCTGAAAGTGTTCGGAGAGCGTTCCGGCTGTCGCGTCATTGCTGCAGAGCTTCAGACCGGGGAGCCTATGATTCGAGTCTCGACGGCAGGGGCGCTGGCGGCAGGATTTTTGACGCAAGCTAAATAGCTAGTTCAAATTCAGCCGCTATCTGAAGGAGAATTCTAGTGGCCGGCAGCTCTGATCGGTAGTTTTCCGTGGTTTCTCCGATCAACACCAGGCGAATGCCGGAGCAGTACCCTAACAAACGGGCCACGGACCACGCTCGATCGTTCCTGTCTCTTTCTTATCTTATCCTTACCTCTTACTTTGCAAACGGACTTACTATGCTACCACGGGAGACCAGTCGGGAGCATGGAGCTCGACCCGACTCGGGTGGTGCGCTTAGGGAAAACCCCGAAAACCTACGTGTAGGCCAGCGCCGGATCTCGCTATCCAGCAGGGAAATAACACCCCTCCTGATAAAAGCATGATCTACACTTACTGGATTAGTGACCATAGCAGATGATGCGTGCGGAAACAAGAAATAACCAATCAATTGAAAAGTGTTCGCAAAATATTTGAGGGCCTTGGCTTGGCCTTGGCAGAATGCATTCCAGTGCTTCCAAAGTTATTGCGGAACTGCATTCACTTTTACATTTTACTAGCAGAACCCGGCAGACGTCCTGCTCTCTCACCCCCTCTCTCTCTCTTTTCCCCATCTGTGTCTTTCCTACCTTTCTTCCGCTCTTTCTTTTCCCTTCTCTTTCCTTTTTCTCTCTTGTTCACTCTCTCTCTCTCTCTCTCTCTCTCTCTCTCTCTCTCTCTGTCTCTCTCTCTCGTTCCCTCTTTCTCTTGATAAATGATATTAAAATGGTTATTAACGTCATTAGGTCGATATAAAGTAAACCATGTATGATATCCATCGTACGTCGTTCAATACTTTTCGTAATAGCAATTTCTTATTTTAAAAAAATAGTTATTTTTGCACCAAGGGTGTTATAAGGTATTTAATAATCGCGCGGCGACAAAATGCTCGAAGGCATTTGGCCCGAGGGCTTTTTGTCGCTCGAGGTCAGTAGAACCACTGAACGCCCGTGGCACATACATAATTATATTTTCTACCTAATTTTATTGATTCAGATGTACTTACTGTTTACAAATTTGCTATATGTCAACTTTGACTCGGTTTGTCTATACCTATTTCCCTCTCATAATTCCCTTTCAAAATTCCCTCTCATAATTCCGGAAGGGCGGGGCGGGGCGGGGCGAGGAGGGGAGGGGGGCGGGGCGGGCCGAGTCGCGTGCGGCGGATGCCTCCACAACAGCGATTCGACGTCGCTTTCGCCCTTAAAAATAGCCCGGACGGCCGCATGCATCATTTCGTGAATCGATGCCGCCCCCGCCCTCCGCTCTCAGCCCGCCCGCTGCGGAAGTGGGGGGGGGTGACACGGACGGAATACCGGTAGGCCAGCTCGGTGACGAATGCGAACTGAGACTGGGACGAGACCAAGATGAAACTGGATTCATTGTTTCCGGGAAAACAGTCGACGATCTAAAATCATGTTTTTTCCGTCTTGTATATTAATACTTTTCGTTTCATCAAATATTATTATTCAGCATGTCACTAGAATCATTTCTATCGTTTTCGATTTGCTTTTCCTTAAGTTTTACACTCCTTTAATCGCAAATATTTTCTTATGTTTGTTCAGCTTATTATGTTTTTCCTATAGATCTATTCCTGTTTAGAGGTAACCAACTTTTATGTACCATAAACATTTTTACGCACAAGTTCAAATACACCGAACAGACATTTTCCCGTTATTATGCCTGTAGTTGGTGTTGAAAACAGACAGGGACGGAATCCGCTTGAAGGGAAATAACGGATAACTCTATCACGCAAATTAGTGCACACCGGTTCGAAAATCATGATAAATTTGTATTGATACGTTATGGTTGTTATTGCCTTCCATATGGAGCTCGATATTGATACAAACTGTCTAATTTGATTTTTAAATTTAATATCTCCTCTGCCCTTCTAATATATTTAAATATTAATTCAACGTAACCCGTTCCAAATTTATATAAGAATATGGGCGCCAGGGAAATATTACATTAATTCAATTATTAAAATTAATCTTCAACTGCTATTTCCAATAAATTAATATCCGGCTAACTGGGTCGATGGGTCTTATTAGGAATAATCGCTATTGACTACTAATAGCCGATTATTCGATCTGCCATCTGTACAGAGTGGCGGAGGAATCTGAAAAGCAAATATACATTTCTAGCTACTCATTTGCTGGAATTGGCTAAATGAAAATCATCTTTTCTATTCACAGAAACTGGTAAGTTTATTCAATGTCCATTGGTAACAATACGAAACGTACTTTCGGTCATGACCAGTTTCAAATCTTATACTGCAGTACCCGTCTTCGCGCGCTCTTGGCCGATGTCACCGCGTAGAACCATTTTTAATTTTTCCCGGTGTCGATGGCTCCAGGTCCAAATACCATCTTCTTTTCTTCCGTTCTGGCACAAGTGTACTTAAGTCACTGATCCTCACCGCCTCATCAGTTGATAGGTCTTAATTAAATTGCCTTTTAAAACTTCCCTGTTCTTTCTACGCGTATGCTTAAAATATTAAAGTTCAGTAAACTATTATCTGCTTCAAATACTCCCAGTCCTGTTGCCGACAAATTCACCTAAGTTCACAATTCTAGCTGCTGCACTCGAAATATTTCCAAGTGCCAATTTTCGCACATTACGTCAATATTCAAAGTTCGACAACCATACGCTCCAAAGTAGATGTTCACAATTCCCAAACTCCCAACATCAATTGTCTACACACGATCCGCACAGCACCACGACATAAGTCGGAATGAATCCATATTCCCCTCTTTCAGCGCTTCAAAACTAGGTCTATATTTTCTACTGTTCCTTGTCAGAAAAAATTCGACCAACTTCGTCGAAATACATTGTCATTCCATGCCTAGCCAATCCCTAAATTACTTACAAATTCAACTAGCCGCGCCCCAGACTGTCATTGCTTTCTCGGCCAATCCCCAAACAGTTTACTTTATCAACTAGCCGCGCCCCGTGGTTCAAAGCAATGAAGTTTGTTCACCTTGACGACAACGCGTCTACCGTTGCTAGGCCGCCATATTTACATATGTCTATCCTTACCATTCACCCTGTTTACAATAAATGTCACGCAATACAATGTCCCACATATTGGTATGTCACAATATACACAACATAATTGTTCATAAATAACTACAGTAAACCCTCGTTAGCACGAACGCTCGAGTTTCACCGTAACACGAATAAAACTTCGGTCCCGGCAAGGAATTACGGTAATACGGACTAATACTCGGATAATACGAATTTTTATAACACGCACTCCTTTTATTTCGGTTCCTCGGAATTGGTGTTAGCAATAGTCTTGGACGGGATCGCTATAGTAGATCCGGATGTTGATGTTTTCGCTGTTGCAACGGGAGTGTCGTTTGGTGAAAATGACTTTGGGCTCCAGTTGCTGAACGAGGGGGGGGGAGAGAGCTCTGTGCGAGGTGGAACACCGGAAGCGAGATCAGGTTGGAACTTGAGTCGTCTGTTCTCTCTGCTCGCGAGGTGTCCTAGCATTACTGTCCATTGAATTCCCGCTTACCCTCGCTTTCTTGTGCTAATATTCTTTTGCATTTTAGTAATAGGAAGGTAAAAAAGAAACACAGAAACATCTCAAAGTCTAAGTGTTGAAAAATAGCAAACAACTTTAGGAAGAACATCATATCACACAGGTTTTGGTTTCTAAGCCAATAACTACGAAAATCTTTGGCATTTGCTCTTCTAAAATATTTGCCTTGGATACTCACCAACCAACCGACATTCATTATGGCTCATTAGTCAAGGTTATTGAATTTTATAAAATGGTATTCACTTCACTTCACTTCAGTGCTTAGGCTTGTGCCTGTTCGGTCCTCTCAGTTTCTCTCCATATTTTCCTTGCTCTTCTTATGTCTCATCTTCCTCTTGACGCGTAATACAAAGTAGCTTTGGAAGTCTATCCATCTTTGCCTGTAGTAATGCACTGTAGTATTAATTGCTGTCACTTGTAGTTC
Source organism: Teleogryllus occipitalis (assembly GCA_011170035.1). Taxonomy (NCBI): domain Eukaryota; kingdom Metazoa; phylum Arthropoda; class Insecta; order Orthoptera; family Gryllidae; genus Teleogryllus; species Teleogryllus occipitalis. The sequence goes on from BLKR01005353.1 coordinate 69,882, forward strand.
TCTTCTTATTTCTTCCCTTATTGTTTCCAAAAGTATTAGAAGAGAGTGAAAATAAATTATAATTTTTTAAATGTATAATTCACTTCATATGTACACTCCGTAATACACTAAGAACTTATGAGGGCTTTGCACGATTTATAAAACTACATCGACACAATCCCATGAATGTATTAGTGCTCGTTATGGAATCTCCTTCTAAGTGTGTATCAGAGTTAAGTTGAAAATAAGTTTAGATAAGAAAGAAATGTGCAGACGTACCTGCCATCTTAAATAGAAAATCAATCTAGAAATATGCAAACTTACCTTGTGCTCCAACACACATTAAGATCTTCCATATCTCCTAACTGTTAAAACCCAATTTTACTGTTCCCTACGGAAATATGAGTTATATTTCTAATTTCGTAATATGAGTCTGTCTAATTTCGTAATCTACATAATGATAACTTAAGAGAATATCTATTTCGATCGTCTGTTTGCCAAGTTATTTGGATAAAGTACCCCCAAGTTATTTGAAGAAACTTTCGCAATATTGGTTAAAATGTTTAAATTATTTGGCATTATCATCATAGAAAGAGTAAATCATTTTAAATAAAATATTTTAAGAAACAATAAATTGTTTTAATAAAATAAATTCCCGTTTCTCTGATTCTAATGCCGAATATTGTAAACAATATTTTTAAACAAATTATGAAAAAGGACTGTCTACAGTATAATTGGGTACTTTCTACAAATACAAAAATTATACCTTCTATTACATTTTCAGATATTTAGCGGTTCGGAGCACCTCCAAACTCCGTAGCGTGGATAGTTATAATCGTACAAAATTTCGAAATTACTGAAAAATTGAATTTAATACTTGTTATTTTGTGCAATTTAATCGTACGGGCTTCAGCCGTTTGGTTTCTAAATCTAACATTATTAAAATGTTACCATTCACAGCACTGGTCCTTTTTAATGTAATGGATACAAGTTAGAAGCCTGGTCATTCGAAGTTATATTCACTATGAAGCAATTTTCATAAGCAATATCACGACAAGATATGGTAGCAGGTAAATTCACGACTCGCGTAGCGAGGAGTGAATTTACTGCCTAGCACAGTACTTCAAGTGGATTTAGTGTGGCTATTTCACGAATTAAGACATTATATGAAACAAGGATAATTAAAATCACAGAAATTACAAAATTGATAAATATTACTCAAAATTGCTACCGGAATATGTGAAATTTTCATTCAGCTCCAGTTATCACTGCCTCCTAAAATAACTTATAAACAAGTAAAATATAAATAACAGTTCAATACAGAAAAAAGTTTTCAAATATGTTTCAATTTTATAGTAATGAAAGTAAACTTTCAAAAAAATTGTTATAACAAAGCTACTTACTAGAAAAATTATTAAAAACACAATTATTAAAGTTGTAAGAAATTGTTTTCCATATCGTGTTATTACGTGGAAGTATTTGAAATGTAAGATGTACAAGCTGAATTAGCAACGGGATTCGTCAATTTCGAATGGATTGAACACGCGTGTGTACTCATTAAAGAATTTTTCTAGATAATTTTTGTTGTAACGTTCCATACAGTTTTGATAGCATATTCTTTACGCTCTTCAGCATCTAATCTTCGCATATTAATTGCCTAAAATATATGTAATTTCTTCAGTTGTATTTTGGGTTGTGCATTTGTATTTTCTTTCGTCACAAAATTCTTGAAATTGTTTCTCACACTTTCCCTGTTTCTTTTGCTGTTCTCCGGTACTGAATCTTTAATAATAGATTATATTTCAGAGTTTTAAACATTACTAAAACGACACATTTTTATATTATTTTGATGCTCACAAACAATTATGGACCTAAAACAATTGCTCTCTGTATCTTAAAAAGGTAAACAAAGTTATTACAGCGGAATACAAAAGGTAAACAAAGTGATAATCATATGGCGATAGACATCTGGGATTGGTTTAAATTGAATATGTACTACTTGCTTAGCATTGGTTGCTTACGGCACGACCAGACATAAGTGAAATAGTCATTTTAAAAAAAGGCTAACGAATTGCGTAATGTTATCACGGGTTCAACTACTTTATTGATAAATGATTATTATACTGTATTACTCTAAATTAAGTTCGTCGATCAATCACTATGACAATTTTGTTTTTGTGTCTTCTTTTCCTTTTTTAGTTATTCTGTCGAATGGTACCGAAAATCGCATTCCTGGGTGTCGGCTTTAAGGAAAAATAATTTGTAAACCCTTCCTAAATGCAAATGAATTTTTAATAAAAATAAATGTATTTGATAGTATTTTAATGTTAAATTTTAATATTTCTTCAGGCAGTGGGCAATGAGAGTATGATGGTTTTATTCTTTAGATTTTCTCAGAAATATGTTTTGTAATATTTGATTCAAAAGGAGTATATTTAATTATGATCTATGGCTTCACGGTTATCACAGGAATAAGCTTGGATTACATATATGTATATAATGAATGTGTTGAAATATACTTCGTTGCAGAATAAACCGAGCATTAATTGATAGTTTGATGCGAAGCTTAATGTAGTATTTTAACCAACATTACGTATTAATAAAGAAATATTGCTATGTAAACTAGTTTTAATATTAGCCTTATTTTTTAATAAATTCTTTACGTTTTGAATACTTCGTAAACCAAATTAAATGTCAGAGGATCTCTGCGTGTGACAATAAACAGAAAGATACTTTGTTCATTTTCTCTTCATATTGAGATGTATTGCAGAAGTTGATGTGGCGTGTAACGATTTCACCGTCTGTACTTATACAATATTGAAGACATTCTGAACGGTTGGATCAATTTTCCCGACTTTTATGACGGCCTCCATTTTCATCGAAAAAACTGGGACACAAATCATCAAATATTTTCTTCTCACGCAACATCGAATTACTAGACCGAAATGGGCAAAACTTTCCTGCAAGAAAACAAATATTTCAGAAGACATTCCCTAACAGTAGGATGCAGTTTGCTAGTAGTAATATACACAATACATCGATCAAAGAAAGATGGTTGAGTATTTAAAACCTGCAATTTTCTTACTTCATCCGGCGCCACGCGCGTGCAGGGAAGGGGCGACGCGCATCTCGGATGGCACCACACGAACTTCATTTAATGGCCATTTATTTCTGCCTTCATACTGTGTGTGTGTTTTTTTGGGGGGGGGAGGGTGCTCGCGAATTGTCCATTTTGGACCACGCATGCCCTGCACTTGCACGGGCTTAGTATCATTTTTATCTTAGTATATCATGACCCCCATCTCGATCAGGTTTTTCGTCCAGTTTCCCTGATCCATTGAGCAAATGCTGAGATGGCCCCTTGTTTAGCTTCTGGACATAAATGTAACTTCATTATCTGTGCACATCTTCTAAAATTCAGTGGGAAATACAATTATTTAAATTATCGTTTCCATGTTGTCGCGGCAGGAAGTATTATTCCGAAGGACAACATGATAGCCAAAATTCATTGCTTATTTATCCTTGAAAATATATTTTATTACATGAGAGTTTTTTTTCTTTCTTTCTTTCTTTTTTTTTCTTCAAAATTTAAGTAGTAAATGACTTAGTGTAGGGATCACAGAATTTTGAAAATGTGCACACAATTCACTTTTCCCCATAGCACGTCATACGCAGTTTTAACTGTTTTTTGACGTAAAAATAAATAACAAAAATAAATAAATAAATAAATATCACGTTGCAAGTCTTGCATGTAACTAATCAGGGACATCAGCATTACGCTGAATCCGAATTTTATACCTTAGGGTTGTTAGTCCTGGGGGGATGGAAGATGGAATGATGATGATAATGAAGGATGAATAGACGGCATACACAAACGCACCTATACCCGAGGCGGGACTCGAACCCGCGATCCTTCTGTTCGAGATCGCCACGGCACTACTGCCTTAGCGATCTTGCCTATTCGAACTGGCTATTATTATTATTATTATTATTATTATTATTATTATTATTATTATTATTATTATTATTATTATTCCGAATTTTTCACTCTCTGCACTATGTGAAGGAACATTCACCTGACCATTGCTGATCTAGGCTTGGTCTGTCTCGCAGAGGCAAGACACGAACGAATGTTATTCTAGACATTTCAGTCAATTGTGTCTCAATCAGCAGTACATCCCAAGAATTCGCATACTATTCTGCAACTGTCCAGTATTGCTGCTTTCAATATTTGATCTACGCATGAAAATGGTAATCCAACACTTGAATTGCATGCACTGTGTTTTGTGATTAATCCTGTGGTGGACATGATTATCGGTTGTATGTAGATATTCTGAAGTCTCCATTGAAGACGAAGTTCTTGAGTCAGCGATTCATATTTCTGAATTTTGAAGCTATATACAGATTCTAGATTGTTACTGTTGACAACTTAAAAATCGATTATCATGGCTATCTTCTTGAGCTTCTTAAGAAATATTATATTTGGCCTAGTGTTCGAAATTGTGGTGTTTGTAATTACGCTTGTGTCCCAGTATAGCTTCCATTCTTCATTTTCCAAGATTGTAGAAGGATGATATTTGTAATATAGGATATAACAGGACTCTAGTCCTTATTTTCGTACTAACCGTCCATGAATTATTTTACCCATATTATCGTGCCTAACTTTATACGCGGTGGAAGTCAACACACCATACCCAACAAGGATGTGCTGGATGTTTTCATGCTGTGCACCACATTAATAATGACGGCAATAAATCACCGACTAGGCCTATCGGGCGGCCGGCGCGGCAGGCAGCCCGCGTTTCAGGAGGCCCCGAAACAATTGTTCTTTTTGTACGAAAAATAAACGAGCTAGCATCTGCTCCTCAACTATTTTGAAAAATTAAAAAATACATATACGGTAATACCGTGAAATACGCGGACGCCTATAATACTCCTTTATTTTATATTTTCTCTTTTAGGTAGATTAAGTTGAATCGGAAGAGAGGTAATGAATTTTCACGTGGAGTGTTGCGACGAACAGCGTTTTGTGATCCGGTCCTTAATGCGGCTTTCAGTCAGTTTGCGAGCCAGCCAGCCGAGCGACCTGTCGGAGGGGTGGGGGTGACGAGATGGAGGGTGCACAAGAGGCGCAGCGATGGACGACGCAGGGGTGGTACACAGTCTCTCAAAACATTCGTGTACGAGCTGACTGGAGCTGGTATCTTCAGTGAAATCAAATATTATAAGCTAAAGAACATTTATTCATAGTTTTATTATAGAAAATCATTTTATTAATAACTTCATATTTTATTGATTATAAATGCCAAAACCCTCATTTACAAGAAAATGGGTCTCATGACGGTAATATTCCTTTACCGTCCACGTTCCACGCTAACACAATCTCATAATTCTAAATCTGTTACCAGCAAGCTTCCTGAAACTGTATCTTGCAGAAAGCCACCAAAGAATTATAAAGCATTGAAGGCTTTCACGGCCGGAGTCAATATTCATATTTTCTTCCAGGCTGATGGGTCGTGGTCCAATTGGCTTTGAACTGCCAAACGTTTCGCCCACGACTGCGGTGGGCATCTTCAGTGGCTAGGTCTCGGGCGAAGTGTCCGGGACGGCGGCTGACTGATGCATAAAATATGTGCAACTTTAAAAAATTACGAAAACAAAATTTTCTCAAAATCGGCTCCAAATTTTTTCTTTAATTTTTTGGTAAGGTTTGTGTCAAACTAACCCTATTCCGTGACATAAACGCCGTATTGCTGTATTCTTTTGTTTTTTACAATTTTTTTTAAATGAATTTTTTTTTGGTTTGTCTTTCATGTTTGTAAAATTTACATTAAAGGCAATTTGTTCATATTATTATATTTATGAGCACATGTGCTTTAAATAATGTCAAATGAAGTTTCTCGAAACTCAACTTTTCTGTAAAAATGAGCACAAAATTCTGCATTTTCAGAAACGTTCAAACGCCATTTTCTCAAACATGGCTCCAATTTTTTTCTTCAAATTTTTCTAATAGATAGTGCTAATTGCACTGTTTAATACGACGTAAAGTTCATTTTGGTGTATTCTTTTGTTTTTTTTCAAAAACTACATATTGTTTTTTTTTTAATATCTCTCACTCCGTTAACATGGACATTTTTATCGATTTGTATGAATTAACACAATTGTGAGTGAAAGTGCTTCGAATGATTTTAAATGAAGTTTTTCGAAAACTCAATAGATTCCTGTGAAAAAGAGCTTCAAATTTCGCATTTACGAAATGCTTAATCGCCATTTTCTTGAAAACCGCTTCAAATATTTCAATGAAAATTACTACATACGACGAGTTTTTCTATCTAGGGCTTTTATCCAGCCAACGGCCGGTTACCCTTTACGCCCCGATGGGACGCATATTCAACCATACACTAGACCAACACACTTGCGGGCTCCTCTGATCTGGGGTCAGCAGAACGCGAGGCCCTCCGCGACAACACATACATACAAAGTCAAGGGACAAACAGCCATGCCCAAGGCGGAACTCGAACGCGCAACCCTTCGGACCGAAGCGCTGAGTCGGTACTCGCTCTTAGCCACCTCGGCCATCCAGGTCGGCGACGACGAGTTTTTACTCTTCTTTAATATTCTTGAAGTAATAATTCGGGTGTACTTCTAGGAAAGCAAAATGTTGAGAAATTGTCAAAAATATGTACTTTGGGCGGCGGTAGTTTGTAGCTGTCTAGAGGATGGGGCAAGCTCGTAAGGCCCGTCCACACCAAGGAAATTAGAAAACTTTACTACGAGAAAGTCTGTGCCTTTCTGTTGCACCAAATTTATTTGAGGTTTGCAATAAAGGAAATATTGTGATGTAATCGAGTTAAGATTAATGAAATAAAATGGAAAAGTTCTGAAACCTTAGTCTCATTCACTGGTGCTTCTCGTATATGTGTAATGGAAACTGTTTTGCAATTACTTTAACAACAACAACAACAATAAAAAGAAGCAAAGTAGTCGAAAGAGAGCATTCCAAGGTTTTTTGAAGATGAGTTAGAACATTCATGTGACTTGTACACTTGAGACAAATTGAATTCGTGAAACTTTTTTGGAACAATGAAAAAGATGCACTACCACAAGGAAGAACGCAAAAGAAGGAAGTAAACAATCCGCAAGGTAGTTTGCGGGGAGCGAACGATGACGGAGAGTCGAACGGCCTCGTTTTGGGCGGGTCATCCACGTGCCTCGCCGGGGCGGCGCGGCGCGGCGTGGCGGCGAGCCGTGAGAGAGTCGCCGGCGCGGCGCGGCGCGGCGCCCGCCGGGGTGCAGCCGAGGCGGGGACGGTGGCAGCCCCGGAAGGCCCCCTCCCCCTCCCCCACGCGGCCCCCCTCCGGTCCCCTCCGGGGCTCGAATGCGGGCCATCGCGGAGCGTTGCCCCTCAGCGGCAGCCGTGGCTCCCGCCCCCCGCCGCCCCGCGCCGCGCCGCGCCGCCACCGCAGCCCAGGGATTTTTGGACTGCGCAGCCAGCGCGCCTCGTTTACTTTACACCGCTCTGACGAACGGGTCCGGTCGTTGATGCGCGAAAGGTGGTCGAAATAGAACAGTTCTAGCAAAGATTGATTGATTGATTTTTTCGTGTTTCCGGGCGCGTCAACTACTTCGGTCATTAGTTCCGTTTGTCATTAGTCCCTGCATGTTTTTCCCCCGGGAAATGGCGGTGATCTTCCCCCGCTGGATGGCGAGATCCGGCGCCGACCTACCGTCGGCTAGTGGGGTTTCCCCCTAACCTGGACTCTCCCACCAGCGGGGCACCGCCTCAGTCGGGACAAGCTCTAAGCTCCCGACCGGTCTCCCGGAATATGTGGTAGTGTAGTGCATGTTAGTGTAAGTGTGTGTGTAAGGAGAGAGGATAGGACAAGGAATGGGAAGGACAGATCGCGCGCGGTCCGTGGCGCGTTTGGTGGGGTACTGCTCCGGCATTCGCCTGGTGTTGATCGGAGAAACCACGGAAAACTACCGATCAGAGCAGCCAGCCGCTAGAATTCTTCTCCAAACAGCAGCTGAATCCGACCTAGCTGAAAAGCTAGTGACGAAAATCCTGCCGCCGTCAGGACTCGAACCTAGGACCCGGTTAGAAGTGCTGCAGTGACATCAGTTGATGCACTGAGCTACCGCTACCGGTTCTAGCAAAGAGAAACATTAAAAAATTGTAGGTGCTTTGAGTAAAGCGATCTTTTGCAAATGTACCCTTTTGGAATTTGGCCTTCGAATTATTTACGGAAATCACGTCAAAAAGCGTATGTAGAACCGAAGGGATGGCGAAGCCAACATATTTATGAGGAACTTTCATTACATTGATACCTTCACCCCCTGCACAATTTTGACTGAGTTCGATAAAGAATGTTGTACGGTTGTCTTTCCATATACTAGTATTATATGTTAGCCCATTCATGAGAAACAATCCTTGACCTCGTTTCCTGTTTTATTGAAGTAATGCATTCATCAATGCAATTCAATATCGTAGACAACACAAATACTCAGTATTGTCGTCTTCTACTCAGTAATCTGGTAGAAGGAGAAGAAGAACAAGAAGGATTAGAAGAAGAAGAAGAAGAAGTAATATTCAGCAAACAACCAGTTGAATACTTTTTTCTTCAAGATGATAGAAATATTTGAATTGACAGCGAACCTCTAATGAAACACTTGGATATTATCCTTCGTGTGCCGTGCGTAACAAACATTAAAATTCTCGATTGTTTTGATTTTTCTCATCGTTACGGCACGAAGCTAAATAAAGAAGAAAGGAATAAGGCCGTGGGAAAACATTTTTCAATAAGAAGTTTAAGAATATAGGTAAAAAAGTTTCTTGAGTAGTGGTATCATTAAAAAGGCTTTTCAAATAATTGCCGAACCCAAGGAGCCAGAGAGGACCATGTTGGAGGTTGTTTTGTGACAAAGGCGCTCATCAACAGCCGCAGAGACCCCGCGCATGGGAGCGCGTACGCTAATTTCCTTCAGCGGGGCGTTGCTCCCTCGCCCGCAGCGCGTCGCCGCCTCCACGGCAGACGAACTTCCCGCGCGCGGCGCCCGGCCGCTCGCAGCGCCCCTGGCGGGGGCTTGGGCGCGCCGCCCCAGCGCCGTGACGTCAGGCGCAGCGTAACGGTGCTGCAGGCGCGCGGTGGGGGAGGGGCGGGCCGCGGCCGCATCCAGGCGCAGCGCGACCAAGGCCGCCGCCGCCGCTGCGGCTGCTGCAGGCTGCGCGCGGCGTGTGCAGCGGCAGCGATGACGTCACGGGCCCCACTCCACGCACACGTGCTGGCTGCAGGTCACGTCCGTCGCCGGCGCCTGCCCCCACTCCCACTCCCACTCCCAGGCCCAGCCCGGCGCGGCGCGGCGCGGCGGGGACGGCCGGGTGGGGGAAAGGGGCCCCCCGCGCTTTTCGGCAGCGGGCTCGGCTTGGCCCGGGCCTGCGCCGAGCGCCCGCCAACAGGTGGCCAGGCGTTTCGGCAACGCGGCGAGGCCCGGGCGGTGGCGCCGCCGCGGCCGCCGCTCCGCGGGCGCCGCTCGCACCGTTGCAGGAAGCCCCCACGAGCCGCTCTCCTTCTTTCGGACACGCGGAATGATGCGGCTGCGGGCTGTGCAGGCGACCAATTATGATGAATGGGGACGTTGCTTTCCACAGAATCTCGTTTCAGAACGACACATCTTCCTTCAGCAACATTTTGCAGAAACGGCACACAATATTGAGAGCCAACTTTGCCGTCGTTTGCAGATGAAGCTCAAATGATCTCGACTTATAGATAATTATTTGCGTTCTTCGGCTGTTTAAATTGATTTTTAACACACATATCTCGTTTTGATCTGGAACTGATTATCCATAATATTACGATAGCTACAATTCAGAAAAAGTATCTCCACTAGTTTCAAAATCCCTCCAATTTGGAACAACATATGGTTGAAAAACACCCTTGAATTTAAATGATGATATCAAGATTACTACTAATTTATCGTCAATATTATAATGAATGTATAAAACGATTAAATTAAAACAGGCTGACATTTCTGGACGATCCACGTGCTTCACGACACGTTAATCATCAAATCTATTCGTATTGTTTTCAATGTTTTCGTTATACGCAAACTAATATATCAATGCAACGACGTATGAAAATGTTACGATTATGCAGTCAACGTTCTCTTGCTTCAGGGATATTCTCAATAGTTAAAATAAATATACTGAAAATGTGAGTTCTATAATACTATAATCAATGGCATTGCATGAAAAAATCAAATGGGTAGATAGCCGCACAAATTAATATGAATCCCGCCATAAATTTTTCGTAGCGGTAATTTCCAACGATAGCTGTCTTGCCGAGTGCTGCTTCCTAAAGAGCAATAACAATAATAATTATTATTATTATTATTATTATATTTTATTTTTATAATAATTATTATATTTTATTATTGTTATAATAATTATATTAATAATTATAAAAATTAATATTATTAATATTAATAATAATAAAATAATGCATTACGAACTTTAAATTATCAGTTAAATTTTTTATCGGAGTGAATCAATTTGAGTGACTTCTGAAGTGGACCATGGTTAAGATGACATCAGTATGCTCTTATGATTTTAAAATTTAACTCTTAATGCTTTTCACGTAATATTTTTTTCTTCGGGATTGATTCATCAATCCAACAACTTGATTATCTTTTATAATGAGAATTCGACTGTGTTAAATAAAATAATAAATAAACGTTTTTGTTTGGTCGTCCTCCCTCCCCCTTGACACTTGCTTGGACCAACCAACAAACGTAAAGCAGCTACGCACAGAACAACTACTGCCTCGACCGCGCACGGGAGCACCCGGCTGCCAGAGCCGTCGAAGCGACGTACATCACGCCCATCGGCTTGGCCTCGGCTTGGCCGTGGCCTCGCGCTTGCATTTCGGCTGCGACGCGCGCACCGCTTTCCCTCGCGGAGAATTGCTCCCGCAACACCATCGCGAATTGTCTCCCCTGCGGGGCTCCGCGAAGCACACCAGGGTGCCTCGTATGGCAGGTGGCGCGGCGCTGGCACACCTTCTGGAATTGAGAATGATATTCTACTGAAATATTTGTGTTACGTTCGACTACGTAATAAGGCTCCCGCAGACCGAAGCGGAAGATCCGCAGCCTTCGCGGATTGGCCGCAGCGAAAGTTTCGCGTCACGTGTTGCCTTACGATCACGTTCAAACCTGCGCGGCAGGCAAGATTCGCGACAACGGATTGGCAGCGCGAATTCCGCGACCGCGTCTAGTTCGGAACTTTCCGCGCTGCACCCGCTGCGGATCTACCGACCTGGTTTGTGGGAGCCTTTAATCTTCTTCTAGGGCAGACAGTGTCTATCTTGCCTCCTCCCATGCCACTGATTATAATATTAGTGTTTAAAATTTTACCATGTTTTGAAAAGGAATTGTTAATTAAGAATACCTTTGATTTTCAAAGTATTACTTTCATTACGCCTGATGCATTGTTGTAATTTTTGTTACAATATTTATTTGTGACGTTTATATTTACTCACTTTTTGGGTTTCTTCGTCAAATATTTCAGTAAATTTGGGTACACTAATAGTTTCAGAACTATGCAATTTTGTGAAGATGTGCAACCACGCTTTGACTTTGCCTGTTCGATCAATTATTTACAGGTTGAATCGAATAAATTATACCTATTTTTCTTTTACAGTTCCAAAGAGTGTCTTTTAATGTGATAAGTAAATGAATACAGTGGTGGATTTACACATGGGCACTGTGGGCATTGGCCCCTGGGCGGCAAATTTTTGGGGGAGGCAAATTTCCTTTAATCCAAAAGTTTTTTATTCGAAAAATTATTTATTGACAAAACTTACAATTACCCGGTTGATTTTTACAGGACACTTGTAGAACGCTCGGCCAGCTGGATACCGTAGAACGATATCGTGGAATTTTTTAAAACAAAATTACAAGAATTAATTTTTTAATACTTAACTTTCAGCAAGTCAAAGGGCACCATTTTACTTTATACGTACGTATGTGTATATACGGAATACGTATACATTCTGTTCGTAGTATTTAGAATATACAGTGGAGTAGACACCAATAAAAGAGCATGCAGTGGGGTTGCTTTATTAATGGATTCGAAATGGAAAAATAAACTCTTACACTATACATATTACAGTGACAGGATACTTGAAACAAGATTCCAAATTCCAAGAGGACATCTAACCGTACTAGCAGTGTACGCACCAGAAGAAGGCAGAACAGAGGACACTGACGCATTTTATGAAACTCTTCAAAGGAGTTTAGATAAATGTAACAAAAATGATTATATAATAATTGCAGGAGACCTAAACGCCCGAATTGGAAAACAGATAATTCCAAATGTTGTTGGATGCTTTGGAGAAGAAACTATCAATAAAAATGGGCAAGAACTTAGGGAATTTGCTACTACTAATGACTTCAAAATAATGAATACCTTCTTTAGGAAAAAGGATATAAATAAATTTACCTGGAGCAATGGCACCACAAGATCACTGATAGATTATGTTATAGCAAACAGAAAATTAGCACCCCAAATTTGATATATTCATGTTTACAGAGGCAGTGATATATCATCTGATCACTACTTAGTAGTTTCAAAGATCTCAATTATAGCCCGATGGAAGAAAATTATGACAAAACAGCCCCAAAACGAGGAATCTCTGAGGAGAGATATTTACAAAGTCCATCTCTTAAGAGAAGAAAGCATAAGAAATCTCTATCAAACACGTCTGAAGCAAATAAATGGACAGACGCCTTTAGATGATGACATTAATGTAGAATGGAGCAATATTGAAAATATTATAAACACTGCAGCATATGAAGCTATTGGAAAAAGGAATAAACACAGAAAAAGAAAAGGCTTGAAAATCTGGAA